>KE505731.1:10473-27522 GCA_000441515.1 Elaeis oleifera
CACTAGGACTACCCTGGTCAAGATTTTGCTAAATTGAAATACGACTATACACAGCTCCTGAACTGGAGTGGTCAATCCCATCTTGACACACGCACCGACAAGTCAAGTACTTGACTACACCCAATAGTCTTCCGTCACTGAATTAAAATTCAGGTAGTCCAGTGCCTAAGTGCAGTGAGTTGCTTGCAAGTCACCATGACGGTCTCAGATTCGAGGGACAGTTATACCCATATCCCATCGGAGCAAATCTTGACAGCAGAAAAAGCTCCGGAGTTAGTCACGTTCAGTGCAGATGTACCCTTACATCTCACCTGTATGCCATATCAGTATCTCCACACTCTTTGGTTAAGAGGACAACCAACCCATATGGCATACAACGACCTATGCTTGATAAATATTATCGTCCTTGGTAACAACGTATCATTTGATCGCGAACAGATTTAAGGATTAAACGATAAATCTTCCTTTGTCGAGTCTAAATAGTCCTAAAGACTTCACCACAATACAGGAGTTAATTAGAAGATGAAACAATTTGTGATAAAAAATATCAAAATAATTTTATTATTTATAATTCATATACTAATACAAGAAAGAGCACAACCGTCATCAGACTGACGATTGACTTTGGGATACTATTTCCAACAACATCGACAGAAAATTAATGAAGATGCTGAGCAAAATTGGCCTACGACTGGAGTCATCAATATGATCTTAAGTTTTAGTGGAGGTTGGGGCTAGCTGAAGATACCTCCTCGAAGAGGTAGTGCACTAAAAGTCTTATTTCATTTTCTAATGATAATGTTTAAAGAGCTCAAACTCCTCACAATGATATTGTTGTCATTTCCATGACAATAGCAAAATATGATATAAAAGAATATTAGTTGATAATGGAAGCTCTGCTGATGTGTTGTTCTATGATGCATTTCAAAAAATAAATATATTAGATCGGTTATGTAGGTCGATACTCTGCTGGTCAAATTCTCTGGAGATCCTGTAGCTGTAGAATGAAAAATCACTCTATCTATAACTACAGGATAGGAAACTCAGTAGTCAACTATGCAGCTCATCTTTTTGATTGTCAAGATACTATCAGCTTATAATACCATTATTGGTCGACTTGAACTCAATGTGCTCAAAGTAGTAGTCTCCACCTATCATCTGTTAGTTCAATTTCTGACAAGAAATGGAGTTGGAGAAATGGGTGGAGACTAAGTGCTTACTAGGCAATATTTCTTGATAGCTACCAAAATGAAGAAATTAGTTGAAGCCCCACCAATTGAAGTACCTAATCAAAAAGATGAGATCCACAAAAATCAATGTAAACCAGCTGAACAACTTATTGCTATTCCATTGGGTAAAAATTCAAAAAGAATGTTTAGATCGGATCTCAGTTAAAGCTCGATTTGAGAGAGCATCTAATCTTCTTTCTTCGGGCAAATGTCGATATCTTTGTTTGGTCAGCTTTGGACATGCCTAGAATTTCTGTTGATGTCATTGTACATAAATTGAATATTAATCCAAAACATCATCTAGTTCAGCAAAAAAAAGAAACTTTACTCCAGAAAGGTAGAAAATTATAAGTGAAGAAGTTGACAAGCTTTTAAGAGTGGGTTTCATCAGAGAAGCCCAGTATCCAAAGTGCATAGCTAATGTTATAATAGTCAAAAAGATGAATAGTAAATAAAAGATTTATATTGATTATATCGAACTTAACAAAGTCTGTCGAAAGGATAGTTTCTCCCTTCTCAGAATAGATCAACTTATTGATGCCCCAAAGACTATTAAGTTTCATAGATGCCTTTTCCGACTACAACCAGATCAGAATAGTATCAAAAGATGAAAAAAAATACAGTCTTTGTCACTGAAAGAGGTTTGTATTATTATAAAATGATGCCTTTTGATCTTAAAAGTGTAGGTGCAACATACCAGTGTTTGGTCAATAAAGTTTTTAAGCAACAAATCAGACATAATATGAAGGTCTATGTTGATGATATATTGATAAAAAGTACTAAGGTAGATCGATATATAGCCGATCTAAAAGAGTATTTGGAAAACTTCAGAAATATCAGATGAAGCTCAATCCCATAAATGTGTTTCGGAGTGACATTGGAAAAATTTTTGGATTTTTTTTGTAACCTAAAGGAGAATAGAGGTGAATCTTGAAAAGATCCGAGCATTATTGAAAATGAAACATCCAAGTACCATAAAGGTGTAATGACTTACTGATCGGGTGGCATCACTCAATCGATTCATTTTCGAATCGACTGAAAAATATCTCCATTTCTTCAAAATCTTAAGACAATTAAAGATTTCAACTGGTCAGAAAAATGCCGAGTCACTTTCAATGACCTCAAAAAGTATCTCAGCTCACCATCACTGTTATCAAAATCAATTGAAGGTGAAGAGTTATATATGTATTTATCCGTCTTACCTAATGCTGTTAGCTCGGTTCTAGTCCAAGATGATATAGGAACATAAAAGTCGATCTACTATACCAGCAAATTGCTATGGGATGTTAAAACCTAATATTTTAAAATTAAAAAATAATATATGCTCTCATTACATCAGCTCGACGACTTCAGCCTTATTTCAAGTTCATTCTATCGCCATCTTAACTGATCAGCCTCTAAAATCAGTCCTGCAATGACTTGATAATTTAGGTCAGATAGCCAAATGGGCTATCAAACTTAATGAATTCAATATCTATTACCAATCTCAACTTACATTGAAAGCTCAAGTGCTTGCTAATTTCATCATGGAATACACTATCCCTGATGAAGAGCCAACCTCGAAAAGTCCAAAGGAGATTTTTGAAGGTTCTTATTGGATGCTACATATTGATGGAGCTTCAAATCCCAAAAGAATAAAGCTGGTCTGATCTTAGCCAGTCCTAACAGTATTGTCACTGAATGCGTCTTGAGATTTAACTTCAACACCTCAAACAATAGTGCTGAATACAAAGTATTGACTGCTGGACTTAAGATGGCAAAAAAACTTGGAATCAAAGGCTCAAAGTCTTCATTGACTCTTAACTTATCGTTGGACAGATATGAGATCAATTCAAAGCTAAAGATTTTATAATGACTCAATATTTATAGAATATAAAAGATTTATCAAAAAGCTTCAAAGATCTGAAAGTCGTATAAATTTTGAGATCAAAGAATATCTGAGCTGATGCACTATCTTATCTTGCCACATCAGATTTTTCGAACTCAACCAAAGGTCCTTATCAATTATCTTGAAAAGTCCAACATCAAAGCTCTGCCAATTATGCAGATCAGCCATGAGCCAAGTTGGATTGATTCGTTGGTCGACTATGTTATCGGAGGAGTTTTGCCAATTGATCTTGTTGAAGCAAAAACAATTAAAAGACAAGCTCCACGATATATTCTTCAAGGTGGCCAACTATATAAGAGGTCATATTCACTCCCTTTGCTTCAGTGTTTACGACTGTTGGAAGTTGACTTTGTCTTTCGAGAAGTCCACGAAGGAATTTGTAGTAATCATCTGGAGGCAGGTTGCTAGCATACAAGGTCATTTGACAAGGTTATTATTGGCCAACTATTCAAAAAGATGAAGTTTATCTTATCAATAAATATGACCAATGTCAAAGGTACACTAATATTTAATAGTAGCTTGCAATCGAACTCATTCTCATTACGACATCCTGGCCTTTTGCTATATGGGGAATGGATATTCTTGGATCTTTTCCAATAGCAACAGGACAAAGAAAATTCTTAGTGGTAGCTATTGATTATTTCACCAAATGGATAGAAGTAGAGCCTCTGACACAAATCATTGAAAAAAAATGCAAGATTTTGTCTGAAAATTAATTATTTGTAGTTTTGATTTACCTCAAGTTATTATCATTGATAATGGGTGACAATTTGACAGCCCAAAATTCAAAGAATTCTATTTCAAACTCTATATAGACCATAGGCTTACTTTGATGGGACATCCTTAGTCAAATAGGGAAGCTGAAGTCACTAATCGAATTATTCTTCAAGGTCTGAGGATAAGGCTTATTGAAGCAAAAGAACTTTGAATAGATGAACTCTACAGTGTCCTCTGGCTTTACATAACTACACCTCAGGTACCAATTAGGGAAACACCTTTTAAACTTTTAGAACAGAAGCTATAATCCTAATAGAGATCGGCTTACCAACGATCAGAGTGAAAAATTTTCATGAAGAAAACAACTCAAATCGGTTGAGGATAGACCTAGCCACTTGAGGAAACCAGGGAAAAGAGCTCGAATTCGTAAATTAGCTAGATACTACAATATTAGGATAAAGTCAAAGCTTTTTCATAAAGAAGATTTTGTTCTTCACCGAGCTGAAGTCTCGAAGCCTTCAGAATAAGGGAAGCTTACTTTCAATTGAGAAGGATACTATTGGATCACTGAAGTCATGTGATCAGGAGCATATAGAATTGAAAACTTAAATGGATCAGCTATTCCATGAACTTAGAATGTTGAAAATCTCAGAATGTACCATCAATGAATCTTTGATAAAATTTTCTTCAATATCTCAATTCTTATCCAAATGAGATTGGATTTTTGTGGTCAAATAAGAATGACATATGATAATTTGTCCAAATGAGATCGGTAAAAGATGATCAAATGAGGGCAATATGAACAAGTTTGTCCAAACGAGGTCATGTTATTTGATCAAATGAGGACAAGATAAAGATTAAGTTTGTCCAAACTAGATTGAGAAAAATTAAACTCCAACTATGAATCCTGACCAAAACATGACTATTCAACATAGGACACCTGATCTCCGGATTGAACCTCATAAATATTCAATATAAGACATCCAAATATTCAATGCGAGAAATCCGATCTCCGGATTGGACCTCACAAATATTCAATGTGAGACATCCGATCTCTGAATTAGATCTCACAAATATTCAATATGAGACATCCGATCTTCAGATTGGACGTCACAAATATTCAATATGAAACATTCGATCTTCAGATTGGACTTCACAAATGTCAACTTAAAAGATTTGATCTCTGGCTTGAATTCTTGGATGATATGCCCTTGAGAGGGAAAGATGAGACATCTCGACTTAAGTTGGAACCTCATCTATATAGGAGATCTGATCTACCCATCCTGACATCGGATAGAGGTGCATCTTACATCTCAATTATAATCATTTGATTTATTGAGATCAGTTCACTCTTAGTTAATCGATTTAAATTTCAAGCTCAGATCATTCTAGCATTCTAGAATTTAGATAAGTAATTATTATACTTGACTTAGCATCTTTAAGCTACATCAGCTTATAATTAACTCAACTAAGGTCGAACAATGTTTATCATAACTCCAAAAATTCTCCAAGTTCCACAAGGGATTATGAACCCTAGGTTGGATTGAACAAGGTCGAAAAGACCTATCAATTTTTTAAAAAAGAAGAGACATGCACTTGAAAATATTGTTCTTTCATTGATAAAAGATACATTACAAAAGCCCACATCAGACTAGTAGCTTCAAGATAAGAAGCCACCTCAACAACTGATCGAGCAGCTTCAATAATAGGCTCAGCAACTTTCACTGTCGGTTGAGTGATGACCTCAGTAGTAGGTTCAAAAGTCACCTTGGCGACTACATTGATAGCTGCTTCAAGAATCAATTGACTAATGTTGAAGTCAGAAAGAACTTCTTCATCAAGTCTTTGCAATTTTGAAACCTGAAGTCATATGCTCCCTCAGAAGCTTCCGTGACTTCATCTTGAAAGGCCTTCGAAGCCTTATAATCCTTAACAGTTTTAGCAGCAACTTTCTCTTTGTCCTTGTCGACCCGTTGTTGAAGTATTTTTATCATTTTTTTATGGGCTTAAGCTGCTTTCTCAGTTTCTTGCAGCTTGGACTCCAGCTCAAGAATCCACTTTATTTTAGTGCACAAATCCTCAAATTTCTTCTCATAATCATTGATCTTACACTAATCATCTAGCAACTTTTAATTTTTCTCTTTTATTGAGGCTATCTTTTTTAAAGTTGCTTCTTCAGTCCTTCAGCAGTCTTGGCCTCTTTGGCTGTCTTCTCTTCGGTCGCTTTCTTGCCATTCTGCTCGGTCTTGAGTCTGTCTTTCAAGGACTTCTTATTTTCATAAAACCATACTATGTGCTCGTCGAGCAACTTGATGTCTAGGGCCACCTGAAGAAGAAGAAACAACATAAGATCGGTAAAGAACCGATGTAAATAAAAAAATAGAAAGAGAGAAACTTACGTCAATTAGGCCAGCATAACCATGGTTCAGTAACTACTCAATTGAGCAATCCTGCCTTTATACCTCCAGGTCCCTTTAAGGCATAACCGCGCACAATAAATCTTGACCGAGCCGTAGTGCTTTGAATAGGGACATTCCAGAAACATTGACCCTATCAATCGATGAGGAACATGGAGCAGTCTCTAGAGGTCTCTGTCATTGTTCAGATGACCGAACTATTCTTACCGATGTCGGAGGCACAAGTGAAGGACTTGGTCTTAGACGTGTGGCCTCTTTTGTAGGTGGACAAGCCACTTCGATGCTTTGCTGATGTGAAGTTTTCAATGTCAGTTCAGCAGCCAAAATGGAAGGAGATGGAGTTGTCGATAGAGTAAGTGCTGAAGAAGCTTGAGGAGCTGAAGGAGTCAGTCTTGAGCTTGCTGCATCCTTGCTCTTTTTTGCAGCAGGTTCATTCTCTGACTCCTACTTCCTCTTCTTTATTTCCATCATCTTCTTTGGATCAAACTTCATTGCTACAACGAAGAGAAAATTGCATTAGAAAAAAAAGAATATAACATCGGACATACCCCGAGGAGAGATTTGGCTGATCCCTGCATCACACAAAGATGGGTCATTCACCAGTTGGCTCAACTTTGGTACATTTATACTAAGAAGCATTGCAAAAGCCTTCTCATCCTCGGGAAGAACTTTCCCATTGGAGTTTCATTTGAGTTCAGACTCCCAACTACAATTGAATCCCCAAGGTCTACTAGAAAAACAAAAAGTAGTTTGTCCAATTGTGGATAGAAGAAGGGAGACTGGGATCGAATTTGCACTTTGATCGAGATGAAAAATATTATTAGTCTTTTTCATAAGGATATTCTTCAGGATGAATAGCACCTTGAAGAGAGAAATTCTAAGTTCTATATTGATAAATTTATAAAGTATAATAAACATTATGATCATCCTAATGACATTTGAAGTTATTTGAGTCGGATGGACACTATAGAAATCTAAAACATTACTAATGAAGGGATGAAGAACCAAAGTTTGGATTGGAGTGCCTCATCATAAATGCAATACTCTATTCTGGGGGCTCAATGACCCGACCATCCTGACCTGGTACTATCAGATGGATATCTTCAGGGATTTGATACTTATCTTTAAGTTCATGAAGATCGAATTCTATTGTAACAGACTCCTCAGAATAAGAATTGAAGTAATCCAAAAATCTCCGTATTGAAGATTTCAGATCATCCCGACCTAAAGTTTCTCCTGATGCATGTCGTAGCACATAAAAATTAATTCTACTCACTACTATATAGATAGGATGAGACGGGATCGTATCCATAGAGATCTTAGATCGATTATTTCAAAAATATAAATTAAAAGAATAGTAGACTGTAAGAAACTAAGAAAAAATATGGATATTACAATAAAAATATTTTCATTAATCAAATGAAGAAGCATACAAATGAAAAAAAAATAAAGTATGATACAAGACAATAAAATCAAGTTGATCTTCTTGCTACGTTCGATAGTGGATGTGCCTCTTTGAATCCTTCATCTTCCTCCATACAGACAGCGACAGGATGGCTGGAAGGCTTGGTCTAAGAACTCTAAAGAAAGAAGATAGATGAAAGAGGGTATAGAAATATGGAAAGGATAGCGACACTAGGATTAGGACCTCTCTTAGATTTTTTGAGATATGGAGAAGGGATCAATGGAGGAATATGGTAATGGATAAGGAAAAGAAGATGGATTGCTAGGGTTAGTACCTCCCTAAACTTATGGAGAAGAGAAAGAGGGAGAGAGAAAGAAGCTTGAAGAGAACTTAAAGTTGGCTTGATTGAAGAGGATGGAGGCCTTGGGGTTCTATTTATAGAGTAGAGAGTAGTTGATTTCTCATAAATAGGGGCACAAGAGAATTTAGGATTTCATAAAGAAAGATGAGAGCGTGAATAAGGACCCTTAGATCAAACCTCTTGCTTCTCCTCCATTGATCAATAAGTAGTATTCACACTTGATCTTCATTTAGAGTGATGTTTTAATCTGAACCCTTGATATTTAAATCGTGTTCATACTTAATTCTATTTATCTTCTAATCTGGGCTTTGATTGGAGAGGTTGCTTCTTGACCCTTGATCTTTAAATCGCATTCACACTGGAATGGGAGCTGGTTGCCTGATTTACTCAAATTTGATCTGATTTGAGTCCAATTTGATTTGTATGAATCCAAACTCCTAATTACCTGCAAAATATACTAGAGAGCATCAAATTTTAATAAATAAAATGTAATTAAATAAAATTATATGCTTCTAGTGGCTTAATTCAAGTGTTCATCACACCCTCTTACTTGAATTTTACTCGTCCTCGAGTAAAATAGATACATTAGCATTATGCACCAAATTATCATTGAAGCGAAAGTTATCCTAGATATTCCTAATGGTAGTGGATACTCAGTCAGATCATTAAAGAGATACTTCATTAGATTATCAATTCAATCCAATTAGTAGTTAAGTATTAGCCATAAAATTTTTAGAGATCTTATTTCACCGACTCTCCACTCTTCTCTTTAAATTTCTAACTTAATATGGGTTTAATGTAGTATCTTTTGTAGTTTATTCTCCTTATTCTCTCTCTTTTTTTTATTTTTAAAAAATATTTACATGTATAGTCAGTGCAATGTCCTAACCCCTTAAGATTTCTAATTGACTCTTGTAGCGAGCTTTAGGCAAATGACTCCTAAACTAGTTGGCTTTAGGGCATTAGGTGTAAAACATCCCTCCGACTTACTGACTCGAGTTAAAAAAGCATGAGTTAAAACTGACTGTATAAAAAGTTTCTTCATATTCTCACCTTTTGATGTAAACAACAATACTTAGGTGAAGGGGTCCGGTTACTTAGTGAGAAATACTAAAAATCTTTTTTCATCAATGATTAAAGTAGATTTTTTTGCATACTTTGATATTTTCATCCATACCCGCATGAAGCAGATTCTTCATTGAGATAGGTGGGAAAAGGCTTCTAGAATCATTCTAAAATTTAGTCTGATCTAAATTCTATCATTAATTGGGTGTCTTTGATAATTTTTTCCTCGATATTTTTAAAATTATCTAGGTCGTTAATCACTCATTGATTATGGTACCCAGTTAACTTCAAATCGAGATAAAGTTCAGATAATTATTTCTGATCATACTTGAGGACTTAATTAAATTTATTATTCTCTCATCCAACTTAATTTTTATTGTCCCTAATGAAAGAAGAGAATCATAATAAAGCTAAAATAGAATATAATAAGGAAGGACACCACCTGAGTTCGATGTGTGCAATGTTGATTGAGAGGTCCTTCATTGCTAGGCGTGGTGTGTTCTTGAGTCCATTAATCATGGTGCTCCCCCTAACTTGGCTAATTATCTTTCTTAAAGATTTTAATAAATAAAAAAACAAAAATAATTGCATATGTTGGGTTGTCTCCCAACAAGTGTTAAGTTTAACGTCTTCAGTCAGACTGTGTTCAGTTGTAGACTGGATCTTGCAATTCAATTGAGTCAACTTGCTCGCCATCTCTGATTTCATCGATATAATGTTTCAATCGTTGGTCATTCACATTGAAGGTATTTTCCTATTTGGGGTCTTTGATTTCAATTGCTCAATAAGGAAACACCTGAGTTACGACATATGGTCCATCCCAATGTGAATGAAGTTTTTCAGAAAATAGTTGCAACCTCGAATTATAAAACCACACTTTTGATTAGGTTCAAATATTTTCATGAATTGTAATTATCATGATAAACCTTAGTTCGAGCCTTATAAATTAGTGAACTCTCGTATGCTTTATTGTGTAGCTCTTCTAATTCATTCAATTGTAGTCTCTTATTACTATCTGTATTTTTCATGTCGAAATTGAATTACCTTATGGCCCAAAATGTACGGTGTTCTAGTTCTACCGGTAGATGATAGATTTTTTCAAAAACAAACCGGTAAGGAGACATTCCTATCGGGGTCCTGTATGCAGTGTGGTAGGCCCATAATGCATCATCTAATCATCCAGACCAATCTTTTCGATCAGGCCTAATCATCTTCTCGAGAATTCGTTTAATCTCCCTATTAGAGACTTCTACTTGATCGCTAGTTTGGGGGGTGGTATGGTGTGGCAACTTTGTGAGTGATTCCGTATTTCTTCATTAAACTTTCAAAGTACCTATTTGTGAAGTGTGCACCTCCATCACTAATAATGGCTCTTGGGCAACTAAATCGACTTAAGATGTTCTGTTGGATAAATTTAATTACCACCTTGTGATCATTCATTCTAGTTGCCATAGTCTCAATCCATTTAGATATGTAATCTATCGCAATCAAATATATTCGTATCCATAGGATGGAGGAAGGACCCATAAAATCGATTCTTCCAATATCAAAAATTTTCACGACTAAGATGGAGAATAGGGCATCATATTTTTTTAAAATATTCTCCATTTGCTGACAGCGTAAGTACTCAAGACAAAATTTATGTGCATCCTTAAACAATGTCAGCCAATAAAATCTACTTTATAATACTTTCACGGTCATTCTCTTTCCACTGAAATATCCTCCGCATACATGAGAGTGGCAAAAGATAAGTATATTTTGATACTCACTCTCAGAAACACAGCATCAAATCAATTGGTCAGGATAATATTTAAACAATTTGGATTCCTCCCGATAATAATGTTTGACCTGTGAGAAGAATCGATCTTTCTCCTGTTTTGTCCAATAGAGAGGAACTTGTCCTGTTGCCAAATAGTTAATGATGTGGGCAAACCATGAAATTTGGTCAGAGGAGGTTGCAAAAAATTGTTTGTCAGAAATTTTTTTTTAACCTCATATGTACCCATCATATGATCAACTAAGATTCTAGAAATGTGATCAGCGATCATATTTTTGAAATCCTTCTTGTCTCAAATTTTTAGATCAAATTTTTGAAGCAGAAGGATCCATCTGATCAATTATAGTTTAGTATCTTTCTTTGAGAGCAAATGTTTCAGAGCTGCGTGATCAAAATACACTAGAATCTTAGACCCTAATAGATATGAACGAACTTTTTAAGGACAAATACTATAGCTACTAGCTCTTTTTCCATTATGGTATAGTTCAATTGGACATCAGATAGAGTCTTACTAGCGTAATAGATTACATGTGGCTCCTTGTTGATTCTTTGACCTAAGACGGTCCCTATTGCAAAATCGAAAGTGTCACACATGATTTCAAATGAAAAAGACTAATCATGAGGTTTTATTATGGGTGCTATTGTCAGAGCTATTCATAATATGTGGAAAGCTTGTAAATATTATTCATTAAAATAAATGGCATGTCTTTGGCTAGCAAATTGCACAAGGATCTCAATATCTTGCTAAAATCTTTGATGAAACATCTGTAAAATCCAGCATATCCTAAGAAGAATCATATTTATCGAACTGAAGTGAGGGATGATAGTTTTGAGATGACGTCAATTTTAGCTTTGTTTACCTCAATCTCCCATTCGAAATAATATATCCAAATACAATTTCTTTTGAACCATAAAATAGCTATTTTCCCAACTTAAGACTAAATTGTTTCCATGCAGTGCTTAAGGACTTTGGAGAGGTTATGGACAATCTTCAAAGGTGGTTCCAAACATGAAAAATCATCCATAAAATTTCAAGATATTTATCCATCATATCTGAGAAAATGGTCAAGATGCATCGTTGAAATGTAGCGGGTGCATTGCAGAGCCCGAACGACATGCGTAGAAAAGTGAAAGTACCATAGAGGCAAGTGAAGGTGGTCTTCTCTTGGTCATCCAAAAATACAGATATCTGATTGTATCCCAAATAACCATTTACAAAATAGAAAAATATTGACCCGCTAGCCTTTCTAGGATTTGGTCAACGAAGGATAATGAAAAATGGTCCTTCCTAGAAATGATATTTAGTTTTCTATAGTCAATATATACTTGCCAACAAGATGGTGTGTGAGTGAAAAATAATTTACTTTCTTCATTCTCCACCATAGTAATACCTGATTTCTTAGGTACTACTTGAGTGGGGCTGACCCATTTACTGTCAGATATGGGATAGATGATTCCAGCATCTAACTATTTTACCATCTCTTTCTTCACTACTTTCTGTATGTTTGGGTTTAGTCACCTCTACATGTCTCGATAGGATTTGGCATCTGCCTCGCAATGAATATGGTGCATATAGATGGAGGGTGAATTCCTTTTGGATCGGTAATGGACCAACCGATAGCCTCTTGTTTCCTTCAGAACACCAACCAATTGTGCTTCTAGATTCGGGGTCAAGTCTAATGCAATGATCACCAAAAAGGTGTCATTAGATCCTAGGAATGCATACTTGAGTGCGACCGAAAGTGGCTTCAATTCTAGTGCAGGTGGTGATTCTAATGATGAGGCTGTGGGTGTATCGGCTAATGCAGGCAATGGCTCATACTTAATTGTCTAAAGAGTAGTTTCAATATTTGATGTATCAACTAGAGTGTTTACTTCTTCGCTACCTCCCTCCATATCACAGTCATCCACTCCAAAGTGCATCAAGTGGGTGTCTCGGGAACCATATGCAAAAATCATTGATGTTGCTTCTTCTATGATATCCTCAAATGTATCTATCTCAAAAAACTATCCGTTGATGGTTCCTGAGATGCACTGAACACATTCAGTCTTAGTTCTTATTCCCAAACGATACATCCATGGCTCCTGTCCTACAATTGATGCATGTATTTACCGTGGCTAGGAAGGGTCTGCCTAAGATAATGAAACTTTACCTTGGATTGCCACTCAGTTTCATGTCAAGGACTAGAAAATCAACTAAAAAAGAACTCATCTACCTTGACCAAAACATCCTCGATCATCCCACATGGTGTCTTAATTGATTTATCAGCTAACTATAAAGTGATCGATACGGGTTTCAGTTCTTCGAATCTAAAAAGTTTATATATCGAGCTAGGTAAAAGGGTCACACTGGCCCCTAGGTCCAGGAGAGCTTATTCGATGTGAAAGTCTCCTATAATGCAAGAAATGGTAGGGGCACCTGGATCTTTAAGCTTTGGAGGGGTAACGTGCTGGAAGACAGAGCTAGCTTGTTCAGTGGGGCATACTTTCTTCAGAAGTTATGATCGAAATTTACATTTTTGGGTGCAGAATTCTTTCAAAAATTTTGCATAAGCTGGGACCCATTTGATTGCGTCTAGAAGAGGGAGATTAATTTGGATTTGTTTAAACAATTTCAACATCTCATCGAGTCTTCCTCCCTTCTTATCCACAGGAGTAGGGGCTTTTAGGGTACTCAAAAATAGAGCTTTAGGCAAGTAAGGTGATTTCGATGTAGTTGGTTCATTCTCTACTTTTGGGTTCTCCTTATTCTTGGATGATTCAGGCTTAATCAGAGGTCTAGGGTTAGTCTCATTGGTTTACTTGTGTGTTCAATAACCTTTCCACTTCTAAGAATCATGATTGATTTGGCATGTTCAGAAAAGATTTCGGGGGCATTGGAGCTCTCAACCATGAATTGCCCTCTCGGGTTGTTCTCAAGTTGGCTAGATAATTTTTCTCCTTCCCTCCTACTAAATGCGATTGCTAGTTGACCTATTTGGGTCTCTAGCTTAGCAATGGATTGTGTGTGGAAGTTAAGGGTCTGGGTGTTGACTTCTAATCGTTCTAGCACTTTCAGAACCTTCTCCTCAAAAGCTGAGCTGTGACCAGTGGTAGATAATTAAGGAGCATTTTGGAACTGGTGGTATGGTCCATACCTATATGTCGGATCCTGATAGTTAGGTCTAGGTACAGTAGGGCCAACCATTGGTTATGGTCTCTAAGAAAATTTGGATGGTTTCTCCTGCTGGGGTTATAAGTGTTTGAATATGGATCATTTTTTGATCTACAAGCTTGTTGGATTTGAGCTTGCTGGACCTGCTCATGCACAAACTCAAAAAATTGAGATGCAGTTGGGTATTCACTAACAAAATGAGTCAGGCTTACACACAACGCACAAAATTTTGGACTGAGTTAGGTAGAATCGGAGAGTATCCAGTATTCAGAAAATGGTCTAATTTTTGAGACAACTCATCTACCTTACTGTGGATATTCGTAATATTTCCAATCTGATAGATTCCACCTCTTTTCTATTGAGACATGGGTTGTTCTCTAGAGGTGGCAGATATGTGATATAGGAAAGTCTCACTAAATATTTTAAAGAGCTGCCAAGCCTCATCCACACTCTTTAGCATAAATATCCCACCACATGATGCATCAATCATTTATCAGTGTTTCTCTGATAGATCATCGTAGAAACACTGAACAAGTTGCCATTTGGGGACAGCATCGTAGGGGCATTTACGAATGAGGTCCCTTAACCTTTCTCATGTCTCATGAAAAAGTTCACCATCCAATTGGAAAAACTAGTGATAGCTTTTCTAATTTAATTATTTTTTCAATTGAAAAGTATTTCTTAAGAAACTCTCTCTAAAGATGGTTCCAAGTTGAAATGGGTATGAAATCTAAGGAGTTTAACCAATGCTTGGCTTTGTCTTTAAGTGAAAAAAAAATAGTTTCATCTTGAGGGCATCATCAGAGAAGTTTTGAATTTTACTGTGGAGCATATCTTAAGAAATTCATCCAAGTATTTGTACGGATCCTCATTCGACAGTCCATAGAATGATGATAGCATTTGAATAATGCTAGACTTGATTTCGTATTATGCCGCCTCCACAAGAGGAGGCTGGATACATGACAAATAGGTATAAGATGAGAGAGTAAAATACTCCCTCAATTATCGTGGTGGATCAGTCTCTTATTTCAGATCCATGATTTTGATTCGATTTGTTTGAATCGTTCTTTCTAGCTCTAGGTCTAGTGGGTGTAAATCAGGTTGTAATGATCGATATCCTAGCATGCACCCAAAAGATCCATCGAGTTTTAATTTCAACAATTTTTTTTTTGAAAGAGAAGAGGAGAAAAGGAGGAGGGAGAAAGAAAGAGTTCTAAAGAAGAGAACCTAAGGAGTTCTAAGGCTAAGAAGAGAGAGAAGAATTAATTAGATTTGATATTTTAGTTAACAATCAAATGGTTCAATCAATCATGACTATAGATTATCCTATATCTAGACAGCTCCTAACTGCTAAGATCACCTTCGAGCACTCTAAGTAGCAGACTAGCCGCTCAACTGATCAGATAAGTGTAAGGTTGGTGGGGATCCTCCGTTGCTTTCTTTAGATACTAACTGAGTTGGCCAAGTAAGCGAATGAAACCAATTAACGAACTATCTTTCTTCAGGACGTAATCTCTGAACTACTTTTCTAGACACCAGTTAAACTGACTAACCTAAATCTGATCCAACTTTTAGGGCTTCTTGTCCTACTGAGCTCGAGAGTCCTTAGAGATCAACCTCTAATCGATTTTAAATTAGAGGTTTAGATCAATGTAATTGCAGGATGGTAATTTGTGGGCTAAAGAAGAATGATGAAATCTCCATCTTATGTTGATTAGGATTTTACCCTTAAGTTTTATATAAAAATATGCCATGCAAAAAGAAAAGATGTCCAAACATGTTAAGTAACTTTTAAGATTTAATTAGTTTATTTATATTAGTCAAGTGTTATGTGGTGTCTTTGTATTCTTTTATATTATGTAATCTTTAAGCAAGAAAGAATAAAAGATAAGTTTTAAATTAGGTTAATTAGGTATGAGAAGATCTAGTAAATCTAACTAAATGAAAAGTAAATAATGTTAAGATTAAAAGATAAGTAGGTGACCTACAAATAAAGCAACAAATCAAATCTACTTTTAGGATAATAAATTATTCTAAACTATGAAAAACAGTAAATCACTAGGAATAATGGACAATAATAAATAAGTTAACTACTTAACTATGCAAATAAGATAATCTCATAGTTAAGAATAAAAAGTAACTATATAATCTAAATAAAAGACAAGGAGTCTAATCTACTTAAAAAATAAAAATTATTAATTATATAAAATAATAAATTATTTTAAGCTATAGAATGCAGTAAATCATTAGGCTATAGAAAGCAAAAAAAAATTTATGCATGCAAATAAAGTAATCTAGCTAGAGGGCAGTAAATATACCATATATGAAAAGTAAATAAGATAAAATTTTAAAAGAGTAAATAAAATAATTAAGTAATTAAAAATTAATTAATAATAAAAAGTAAATTATCAATCAGTAAAATAAAATATAAAAAATAAGAGTGCAAAAGAAGGAAATTATCAACTAGAAAATAAAGTAATAAATATTTTTTAAAATTTTTTCAAAATAATCGCGTCAAATTTTTCGATAACGGTGTCAAAATTTGATACGTATCATAGCACACTAAAATTAATCTTACTCACTACTATGTAGATAGGATGAGTCGGAATCGTATCTATAGAGATCTTCGGCTGATTATTTTAAAAATACAAATGAAAAGAATAGTAGATTGCAAGAAACTAAAAATGAAACATGAAAGTTGCAATAAAAATATTTTCAATAATCAAATGAAGAAGCATACATAATGAAAAAGAAATAAAAGTGTGATACAAAACAACGAAACTAAGTTGATCTTCTCACTGCGTCCGATAATGGATGTGCCTCCTTGAATCCTTTATCTTTTTTCATGCAGACAGCGGCAGGATGGCTAAAAGGCTTGATCTAGAAACTTCAAAGAAGAAAGGTAGATGGAAGAGGGTATGAAAATATGAAAAGGATAGCGGTACTAGGAATAGGATCTCTCCTAGATTTTTTGAGATGTGAAGGGATCTATAGAGAAATATGGTGATGGGTAAGGAAGAAGAAGATGGATTGCTA
>KE505731.1:62426-76270 GCA_000441515.1 Elaeis oleifera
GGCCTTTTCTTTTGCCAATCAAATGAACACCATGATGATTTGAATTTTAGGCACCTAGCCCATAGTTCCAACGGGGACCCTTGTGCAGTGTCGGACAATTATATCTGTTTGCTTCATAAGGATTTTCATCTTTTCTTTTTTTAGTTGAAGTGGAGATTTCATTCGATCTTTTGTTTCAAAAATACCTTCAAAATTATTATATTTATTTATTAAAAAAAATCATCTTAAATATTATAAAATAATTTACTAAATATCAACTTAAATATTATTCCATTAATGCTTATTTCATTAATATCAGCTTTCAAAAATAGATCATTATTATTCCATTAATGCTTATTCCATTAATGTCTATTTCATTATTGCATTATTTGTTGGCTAGCCTAACCATTTCTCCTAATCCTCACAAGTTCTTGATAAATTAAGCATTGATTATCGCTTTTCTTTTAAAGTTATTATGCTTGAATTATGAAACCATCTTTCTTAATGATGATGTACTTAATCTTGATCCATGTATACACATAATTAATTTTATTTTCAAAATTTAGAAAGCTTGAAATCACAAATCTACCCATTCTTTAATTATAAAACTGTTCATTTTGAGAATATGGGATAAATCTAATATATCTAATGTATATGTATATTAAAATGAAGACTTTGCATTGGTAAGCTCTCTTTTTACCATCTATCTAGGTTATGCTTTCATCAGTACAGATAATTATTTTTAAAAAAAATATTTATAATCATAATAATTTTTTATAAAATTATCAAGTCAGTTTGGTAGTTTTCTTTGGTTTCCTAATATAGCATACCCCTTATTTATTAGCTCTGTATAGAGGAATATAGAATAAAAAAAAATATCAACTTAAATACTATTCTATTAATGTTAAAGACATAAATAGTATAATTTTTTTTTACTACAACCAATTGCTGACGTTATTAGAACTTCTTAGGAAGGAAGTAGGCCAAATCTCTCCATCTACCACATATATAGCATTTAATTGTATATAAAAATTTCTTGAATGGAGAAAATTCAAGAAAGCATGTATATACAGACCTTTGACAAAGTGTTAGCATTTACTACTATTTATTAAAATTAATATCATTATTTTTTTTAAAATCAATATTAAAAGATTAGAAATTAGAACAAGAAAAATGTTAACATTGAACTATAAAGATTTTGAACTTTATCAAATTTGATAAGACTATGAATAAATATATTATGATATTTTATAATAATAACTAATATTAATATGTTAATATGGTGAATGTCATGTTGCATTACTAGTTTCATTTTTATATTCATAAAATATAAACAATAATTTTCTAAAAATTTAGACTAATTTCATATGAAAAAAAGCATACACATACAGTGACTAAGCAAATAAATCAATCACCATAGATACATTTTTTTATGAAAAATAATAAAAAGTAAAATAGATAAATGTAAAACTGAATGTGTCTAATACAAATCAATTGAATTCGGATATTTTTCCAACTTTTCAATAATAATATATAAAAATATTTAAAAATTAATTAAAATAATACATGTCTATAAAAAAAATGAAGGTCTAAAAAAAATTCGAGAATCTTAAATTTAGAAAAATAAAATAACTTATAAATAATTTATAATCCATATTATACATAAATTATATTTTTATTGTTTAGATTATTTTAAAATATATATAAAATATATATTAATAAATTAATAAAATAAAATATTGTTTTAAGAAAAATAGCATGGGGTTGCAAGCTACTTAAAATATAATTCTGAGGTGCAAGATGTTCACTGTTTGGACCGGTAAACTGATCGGCCCGGAAGCCGGACCGGTTTTAGAAACTTATTATTTA
Source organism: Elaeis oleifera (assembly GCA_000441515.1). Taxonomy (NCBI): domain Eukaryota; kingdom Viridiplantae; phylum Streptophyta; class Magnoliopsida; order Arecales; family Arecaceae; genus Elaeis; species Elaeis oleifera. Next base: position 64,275 of record KE505731.1, read on the forward strand.
TTTATTTACCATCAGCCGGCCTACCATATCGGAATGGTTGTCCATTAATTGCTGATATGTATACAGATTTCCAACCCCGATCGCAAGGCGTACAACCAGACTGCAGTCGGCAAACGAGGGCATAGACGGAGAGAGAAAGAGAGAGAGTCAAGGATGGGAGCCATCACGACCGCGGTGGTCGCCATTGCGGCGGTGATCCTCGGGTGGATCACCATTGAGATCGCCTGCAAACCGTGCCTGGACAAAGGCCGCGAAGCCATCGACCACGCCCTCGACCCCAATTACGACCCCGATTCCTCCCTCATCGCCCCACCCCGACGCCAGCCCAGCCCCTCCTGGATCCCAATCCCCACCTCCTCCCGTCGCCAAGGCTGTCTAGTGGATCCAATGCTTCTTATTCTTCCGGTAAATATTATAATACCAAAGCTCTCAGATGAAAGACCCCCCTTTTTTTTCTATCCGTCTGATTTAATGGCTTTCGGCTGAAGATTTGTACGATTGCTTTGATGGATTTGGTTTGGCTTTGTATCCAGACATATTGTTTGATGGAATCGATATTAGGAGATCCTTTTGGCCCCCTGTATCGTGTTGCTTTTATGTATTAGGCTTTATGCATCCATTACCGTAAGTTTGGCCGACTGTATTATGATGGATTTCTTCTTTGATGTGGTTTGAAGAATCTGATGTTGAGTGCGCCTGTAGAGGAAGTTTTCTGATAAATGCTGTGTTTGAGGAAATAAGGAAGAGAGTTTTCTGATAAATGCTTTGTTTGAGGAAACAACGAAGACAGTGCACAAACAAATTAGTTATGTCTACCATGAGACTGTAGAAATGTTTGATTAACACCATTTTATTTCTCTTGTCCAAATGGATTATGATTATGAACAACATAAGCAAATGAAGGACAGGATGCCAAGTTTCATCAAGGGAAACAAAAGGTAACAAAATAATTAACTATTCTATGTGTATTTTCATGCTTAGAATTTACATACAAAAAACTTGATGCATGAGTAGGTCCAAGTCACATTCAGTTCCCATCATCTCCTTGGCTGCTATCGTCAGCAAGAACCCTAGGCTCTGCCTCCGTTAGATTTTCTGCTTCTCTATTAATGTCATCATTTCCATTGTCATACACTTGGGAACTTACCACATGACCACTTAAATCCTTGTGTTTTAAATTGCCTGTTATAAAGAAGATGGTTAGACACAAGGTAAGATTCAGTGTACATGACCACCTATTCTGATGCTGAGTCGATAATATGGCAGGACTGTGATGAGCATGAACACACACCAACAAAATGCTTAAATGTGTCATATGAGGAGACAGGATGATAGTGGAAATGAAACAGAAAGTGCCTATGTCCATATGATTGTGAACCTACCCATCCAAAAACTGCACCCACTTGAGGTATTGTGTAACAAAGCCTTGACATGGAACACAAAGCGCTCCAAAGACCTCTTAGTAGCAGGAACCTTGCTTGTGACCATTGTCCGTTTTGACCCCTTAGCGAAATAATGATATTCCAGTGAAGACGGAGAGATACTGATCAGTCAAAGACAGCTAGTTGCATAAATAAATCATACCTTGGCCTCAGAACACAAGGTCTGTATAATTCTTGTTGCCTTTTGAAGCTCTCTGACCTGCAACACATTATTAAGGCGAGAAAAGAGTATGATATGAAGATGATTTGACATTGTCAACTAGTGGGAAGCAAGATGCATCTTACCATTTGAATTATAATGTCATTGTGTTCTTGGAAATGGTCATGTAAGAAGTCAAATGCTGGAGAAATATTCATCATTCAGTGTCCTACCATCAATCATTTGAAAACTGTTAGGATTTGGATTGTACCTTTAAGAATATATCAACAAACTTGCCTCCATACTTGACTGCCATAGCATGCACAGCTACCTGCATTCCACAGCATAGTAGATAGACAGTATTTTTTGCACAACATTTCTTTTATTATTTGTAAAGAAGTTCATAACACCAGATAGCATAAAGTAATTGAAGATAACAGAGATGCATCGGCTGTCCGCGATGAAACCTATTCAAGGTGAGGCCGTTATGGTACTTTATATACAAAAATCAGATAGCATGTTGATTCCTAAGAATTTACAGTTTGCACCTTCAAAGCATTTTTCATGTAAATTCAACAGATTAGTAAAGCACACTCAGTATAACATGGCCATCAAGGTGAAAAACTCGAAACCAGATAACTGCCAGCTGAGATTGGCTTATGCAAGTGTATGAGCATAGGTAGGCTGCAGCAATAAATTTATTCAAAATATCTCAAGCTGGACCAATTGCACAGGCCACCTCCAATGCTGCCTTGCCCAATTAAATAAATCAGATCTCTCACTATTGTCTCACAATAAATACTTCACATGCGCTGTTTCTTAAAAAAATGAAGGATCTAACTCTTTTCATTGATACGACTATAAAGCCATGAACTTAACAGATTTTGTAATGGCAATTGAAATGTTTGCTTGCTTTCTCAAATTTAGTCAATCACCTTGTGAAGTTAATCTCGAAATAGCTTCACGTTCAGGGATTTTGTAGTCAAATGACTGCATATTGATGGAAGGGCTTTTGTCGTGATGGTCGCAAATCCTATGTTTGTCTATGAAGAGCTGATCTCATTGTATGATTTCTTCTATACAATATGAATTGATAATATCTTTATTTCTTAGAAAGTTTTAATACTTCACCTCTCAATGGTATACTAATACCATCTATTTCAAAGTTTTAGTATTTTAAATCAAAGTTTGCCAACTTGGAACTGCACCCCATGCCAACCACATAGCGGTACGAGTCATTGTGCTCCTGTATTGGATCGTGCCAGGTCCAAACCGACACAAAATCGAGGGATGAACCGGAGAGAAAAGAGAGATAGGAAAGAGAAGGAGAAGGGAGGGAGAGAGAGAAAAGGAACAGAAGTTGACAGAGACACCGACGATGGCCATCGAAGGACTGTGGAAGCCCTTGGAGGGCCTCCAAGGCCTCCTGGGCTCCGCGGTCCTCCATGAGAGAAAATGAGAATAAAATGAGAGATAGAGAGGGAAGGAGAAAAGAGAAGTGAGGGGAAGACGGCAGAGAGGGCCGACGGGTGGCAATCGGATGGTTCAAATCCACCCCATAGTCGCCGCATGTTCGAAACAAGGCAACGCTCCTATTTCATCATCTTTTTTTCAAAAATACGATAAATAGTGAAGTCAAGAAACTCATTATCGGCTTTATTATTTATCATATTTCTGAAAAAATGCAATGAAACAGAGGCATCACTTTCTTTCAAACCTACGACTACCACGAGGCAGATTTGGACCATCTAGCAGCCATCCAATGGCCTCCTCACTGTCCTCCCCTCACTCCTCTTATCTCTGTTCCTCTCTTTCTATCTTTCTCTCTCTTTTTGCATCTCACGAAGCATCGCAGAGTCCTGAAGGCCTTAGCGGGCGACCGCCAACCTTTCGTTCTTCTTCTCTCTCCTCCCTCTCTTCCTCTCTTCCTTCTCTCTCGCTCCATTTTCACCGATGATCCAAATCCAACATTCAAAGTGCACCGGTTAGCCGTTGATATGGTTCAACATGTCTCGAACCGTCCGATTTGAGGTGATTTGGCAAACCATATTTTAGACACTTTAGTGACAAGAACTTGTGATATAAATTTGCAATTGGACTCATCATGCTTCGGCATTTCCACGTGTATTCGTATGCAAGGAAATAAATATGCTTTATTGACAAGTAAATGCATCTTCCTGCTATAACTGGCCATTCAATCAGCTAACTGCGCACATGATACATTGAGGGATGTATTATCAGTCATAATTTCCATAAGATGTCTCAAATAAATCAAACAATGTTGCCATTATAAGAGGCTTAAGGGTTAATCTTTGGGTTGTGAGTCTGTGACAAATGATATCAGAGCTAGGCCCTTTATGCATCACAAGCTTTATGAGTCATGTAGACTCCTCAATGGGGGATACCAAGGTCAAGGAGAATCTGATAGGGTTGAGTAGGACCCATGCCATGGTTAGGCCATCCCTCTCAAGTAGGAGCCAAAAGTGACGAGGGCATTACAAAGTTGGGTAGGGAGATTGTCATAACTCCGACATTGACTAATAAAGGAGTGCCATATGGGTTTGTTATACTGGGATAGTCCTCCCAACAGCTTACTGTTGGGCTGTGAGTCTATGACAAGTGCTAAAGTATAATAGATTACAAGTAATTTTAGAAAGATAAATGATAACTAATATATATGCTTAGTGACATTTTTTAAGAAAAAAGCAATTGTTACCTTGTCATGATCCTTGCACATAGTTACCAAAGATACAACCACATCCACTGATTGGTGAAGCTTAATGAACACCTTCTTTAGAGCTTCCTGTTGCACATCTGCTCGAGTCTTCAATCTGACTTCCTTGACCTACAAGAAAGAAAAAGGACAAAAATGAAATATGGAAATGTGCTTATAACAATGTCTAAATCACATACTTGCTCATAACTCACCATTTTGGTTAGAGCATCAAGGTTCTCTTCATGCTGCACATATCCAAGGTCTATAAAATTCTGACCGGTGGAGAAGAAACTCAATGAGATATTAGCAAGACATTTAAAGCACCTACCAGAACACGGTACCATGTGAGAAACATTGTCGGGCATAATGTTGGAAACCCATGGGTGGGTTCCTGTGTGTTCTTAGTTTTGCATGAAGGGACCTGTAATACAAAATATTTTCTGATTAGGTTAAAACTTTTGACCTTGATTTTCATTAGATAGGCATACTTAGTTGACCTTAACAAGATCACTTATGATGGATGTCTTGCACCATGATTGTAAGCAAACAGCAATCAAATATAAATGTAGGATGCATATGACATATTAAGAAGTTCATCTGTTCTTGTAAGTGGAAGAGAACATTTGGTAGAAATTTATATCTATCATCTACATGAGAAAGCTAGGGCCACCACTTTGCATGCACCTGAGGCAGTATTGTGCAAGCTAACTCTTCAAGTAAATCAGTAGAGGATTCGCTATTTTTCAGGTATATTTGCAGTATCTTCTGTATTATGTCGCCCTGGAAGGGAATAGAGGGAAAAGACAAGAAATGTGAGCAATTGTCACTTAAGCTGGCATCCTTGTCCATTATTATGATTAAGAATTGTAAAATAATATAACTGCTTCCTTACTTTACTCTTCCATCCATTTTCAGAATCCTCACTACCCGGATCATGCACTAATAATTCACGGGCAGAAAACCCAAGCCTGCTTTGTAAAAAAGGAAGAATTTTCTGAGAGTATCCCACATGCATGTTCTTCCCATTTCCTTCTGAAGACTTATCAAGTAGCACAGCAATTGAGCTAACAACTGACTGCAGAGTTTCTAAGACTTCTGAGGCTATCAAGAATGAGAATGAGCGTGCTGCACAAAATAAGACCTTTTTACGATGCTGTGGCTGATAAGTGGTACAATTTTGTGGCACAGACATCTGGCAAAAGATTTAATTATTGTTACCTGTCATCATGACACCCTCAAAAAATGAGTATACACCACAATACAAGTAATCTATGTGCCTGGGCGATGGAAATGATTGGATCCCTGAAAAGAAATGATCTAGTTTTTCAACTGGTTGGAAGGCTTCCAACAAGTCCCTAAGAATTGGCAAATTTGTCTGAAGGAATATGTCCGGAAGCCTTATCAACTGCACTCAATTGAGGAAAAATAAATGACTAGGTAATCATCATAAAAGAAGAGTTGAGAATGAAAAGTTGAAAAGAGAAAACAATACCTTGCTGTAGCAGCAAAGAACTTCTCTAAACACAGAACTAGCAACAGAAGATTTTGAAGCCACTAGATATGGTATATCTGGGTTTCCAGCAGAGGAGGAGTGAGACTTCCAGTGATCTTGGCAGGTGTCGGAGCCTACAAGGTCATCATTCATAATGATTATATTGCATGATATTAGACACAAGTAGCCAGAATTTGTGAAATAGCAATGGGATCTTACCATCTTTAAGAATAGAAAATGCACAATCTAAGTGTCTCCTTAGGCTTCTAAACACTGGTCTAATCTTGCACAAAAACTCACTTGTTTTCATTCTGCAGTAACCAGGTGGAGCCTTTACCAAGCAAGCAGATGCAAACTGTTTGCTTGGAGGATTTAAATAATCCAGCTTAGTGTGAAAATCTCGGAGAAGGTACAGATGCAATGGCAGCTAGAAAGAGAATAAGCATTAGACTTGAGTCAATCTCATATGTTTGGACAGATAAATCGACCAAAATACAACATGAATAGAAGGCTACCTCAGCTGCAGGGTCAGAACAACAGGAATCTTGGGTCTGCAATAGAAGGAATATAGACTCAAATGTGTCCATTAAATTAATTACAGATTGTTCAAACCATAGTGCTTCTGTCATAGCTTGTAACTCATCATGGTTGCATTAATATGCAAATGCAGCTACCAGCTCAGCTTACAGACAAATTACTTGGACAAAAGGATTCTGGTTATATTTTAATGAACTGAAGGTGATTATCAAACTCAGAGCTCAGCACTTCACTGCATTAGTCTCAGATGTATATAATCCGGTGCCTTTGCTACTCAACATCCAATGACTAATAGAATAAATCAAACATATGATTTGAACTAAAATAGTTGCACCCTGAATGATGTAGCTCTGTTCCTTGTGGGGAGGCAACATTCTGAACTGACGTATCATGGGTTGATTCGCCCATGGAGTGTGGTCCTTAGCCATCTCAAAAGAGCCACACGAAGACAGGAATTATAATACACAGCCCATATCATATGGTCTGAGGAGAAATTTTTTGTGCACCACGTGCGGTGCAATAAAATGATATGGAGTACACCATCCAATCATATTAAAGCACGTGGTTATCACTTTCCAACATGCATTTAATAGCATATTTAATGCCTGCAGTCTGCTTTTTCGTTTGAAATTTTGAATGATGAAAATGCTCCTCTTCTTTTGAAAAACTTATGACATCCTGTGTGGATATTATAACATCCTATGTAGATATTATAACATCCTGCATTGAAATCATGACTTCCTGCACAAGATGTCATAATTTTTTTATAGGATGTCATAATATTATAGGGGTATTTTCATCATATAAAAATTTTATAATTTTTCAATGACAAAAATGCCCTTCCCTCTTTATGACATCCAATGAAAAAATTATAACATCCTGTGCTGGAAGTCATAATTTCAACACAGAATATTATAATTTTTTTCAGAAAAAAGGAACATTTTTGCCATTCAAAATTTCAAACGAAAAAGTGAAACTGCGAATATTAAATATACGTTAAAAAGCGGTCGCTACGTGGCCCAATCGGACGAAGCGGTGCACTCCACATTGAATTTTCTACACCGCGGGCGGTGTACAAAGAATTTCTCATGGCCTGAGTTTCCACCTTGTCAAATGATGAAAATTCAACATATTAGTTCAGAAAGCAGCATTTTTTCCAACACACGACAACTAAAGCTGCTAAAGCATTCTACAACACCAATCACAGTTTGCCGAACTAGTCTACCAAAAGCTAATAGTGAAAAAATAGGCCTAAAAAGTTTGACCTAGCCAGATTGCATACCTGGTCCAAAACATGCCAATGAAGATCCAATCATGCACATCTTGTAGCAACACAGTCTAAAACATCCGACTGTGAGATCTAGATATTTAGGATGAACAAACTCTTTTCTTGAATATAAGTTCAGACATTAGGCTTACAAGCCAATGGAGTGAATGGTAAAAGTGAAAAAAAAGGAAGAAAAATTGTGCTTTTGGTTTCTACAAAAAGTTTTATGATAGCAAGTGACATTAGTTGGTGAGAGGTAAGGAAGGACGATGGTATGGAGCTTGCAAAACGAAACAGAGAGAAGGGAGACCTTCTAATGGGGCTACCAGAGAAGGCTCCTACCATGATAATAGTGGCTGTAGCTATCACCGGTCAAGCTACCAAAGAGATAATGTAGGCCTTCATCAATGGGCCTGCAAATAATTGTTTATCATGTGAACTGGGGTCACAACCTAGGGGTGTGGGTTATTCAGAAGTCCTTTTCCCACTTGTTGGGCAAGCCAACATTTAGCAAAGTCCAGGCTATACGTCCTCCGGAAACAGCAAAATCAAATAAAGGCTGGTTCAAGCATGTTATAGTCTTAATTTTTATAATCATTAGCTTCGTACCATATATGTATTAACAGCACATAAGAGAGATTAGCTTAGTATAAAATGAGTTAAATATTTACATATTTAGTTTTAACTCAACTCTCAAATCATCCTAATCGGTTTGGTGGATTAAATAGCTACTGAAAAGTTGGTTTCATGTTTAAATGTTTTGGCGCTCAATAGCCACTTGAAGACTGCCTAATCATTTTGGCAGCCATTTCTCTAAATTTGATGTGCACTATGTTGATCTTATAATTGATTTTGATGATTATCAAATTTTAAAAATTATGAATCTAATTATGTATTTAAAGTTGAATATAGGGCTTTCCAAGTGTTCAAAATGAAGTGCATATCCACAAAAGAAATTCCCCCAAAAGAAACTAGGTCAAGGACTTCAAAGGAGAATTTACAAATTTCAGACCTAATGGAGTCGACCCCAAGAGGTTAGGAATCGACCTCTGCATTGAAACGGACTGAAAAGATCAAGTTTTTGAGTTTCAAATAGATCAGGAGTCGACCCTAAAATCAAGGAGTCGACCCCAACATGCTGAAGTGGAGCTGGCACACAGAAAGGATGCCCCATGGGTCGACCCCTGCTGAGCAACAAGCATAAACAGAGAACTATTTTCTCAAAACTCCTGATGGAGTTGACTCCTGAAGAATTGGAGTCGACCCCAGAGCAGATATAGTCGACTTCTGAGGAATTGGAGTCAACCTCAAGCACGGGATGAGCTCAACAGCTAGTTTCTGTAACCTTTGTAATGGCCATTTCTCCACTCCAACAGCTACTCAAAGGCTTTCAACAATCAAAAACATTTTCTCCAGCCTACTCTAAGTTATTAAAGGCCAGGGAAATATTTGGAAAAAAAAGTTTTGGAGAATTAAAAGAGAAAAACTTCAAAATAGAGGGAGCCACATTGAATATCTTCGAAAAGGAAAAGAGAGGAATCAAGCACAAATCTCAGAGGGCAATTCAAGATTAATATTTTTCAACTTCAAGCTCAACCTCTCAAGCTTCAAAGAAGAGAAAACAAAGCATCAAAGAGCAATCATTCAACCTCTTTTCGTGCATACAAGAGTTCTATTTTTCTATTTTATTTTGAGTTAAATATCTTTTAATTGTATTTTGCTTTTCTTTACAAGTTCTTTAGAAGAAAAAAACTTGAGATTTCGGGCCGTCCAAGTCCAGAATTAGACCTTGTAGATTTTGATTGGTTAGCCCATAAAATCAACTGGATTTAATTATGGTCCCGAAAAACAATTGCATAAGATTTTGGTTAGTGATGTCGGAAAATCAAATGGATTTGTTTGTGAGCCCGCATATAACAAACGCATTATAATCCAAGGGATTATAGTGAAATTCTCAAAAACTTCTTGAGGAGTGGATGTAGATGCGAGATTGCACCAAACCATTATAAATATTTTTGCGTTTGTATTATATCTTTGCTTTCTTGCCTTGCATGCTCTTAATTCTTGCTTAGCTTTAATTTAATTCTTGCAAATCCTCAATTACATATTGATTCCGCTGCTACTTGCATTTTATAGATCTCAAACACAGCTTAAATTGAAGCATGCACTTGTTTAGATTTCAAAATTTACTCAAATTTTTTAACGAACCCAATTCACCTCCCCTTCTTGGGTTATTACATTTCTGAACAACAAGTGGTATCAGAGCAGATGCTCTGTTATTAATTCTTGACCTAGCATCTAGAGCCAAAGATCATGGCAACCCCAAAGGATCTTTTATTTGTCGAAAGACAATCCACTTTTGGGCCACCACTTTTTGATGAAACAAACTATTCATTTTGAAAACTAGAATTAGAATTTTTATACAAGCTCTAGATTATGATATGTAAGGAACATAACTAGAGGACCACATACACCCACTATTGATGTAAATGGAAAGTCTCTTTCCAAATCGGAAAAAGATTGAAATGAGAATGATAAAAAGATGGCTCAATTAAATGCAAAAGCCATCAATGTGCTTTATTGTTCATTGGATGTAGAAGAATTTAATAGAATATCAACTTATATATCAGCTAAAAAATTTGGGATAAATTGAAATTACCATGAGGAAACAAGTCAAGTTAAAGAGTCTAAAATTAATTTGTTTATTCACAAGTATGAAATGTTCAAAATCGAACAACATGAGTCAATTTTAATATATTTTTAAATTACTGATGTTATTAATAGTTTAAATGGTCTCGGCAAAGATATACTAACCACGAACTTATTTGCAAGGTCTTGAGAAGTTTGCCAAACACTTGGGAAGCTAAAATGATAGCTATACAAAAAGCTAAAGATCTTACCAAGCTATCCTTGAAAGAGCTAATCGGTTCACTCATGAATCATGAGTTGAACATGCACCAAAAGGAAGAAGAAGAAGAGCCAAAAAGAAACCATTGCCTTCAAGTCAACCACCAAATTTGGAGAAAGTTATAAGTCGGAGGATGAAAGCGACGAAGAAGATGAGGACATGGGCTTCTAACAAGAAAATTCAAGAGGCTCCTCGTGAAAAAGAGCTTAAAGAAAAGAAGATGGAGAAGAAAAAGTGTCACTTGTTACCAATACAATAAAAGGGACATTATAAACCGGATTGTCTCCTACTTAAAAAGAAACCCCAAAAGAGCAAAAAGATAGCCATGATAGGCATTTAGGAAAATAGCGACACTTCAAGCTCCGACGAAGAAGAAAAGGAAGTTGGAATTGTAAATCTTTGCCTCATGGCCAATGACGATGAGGTAAACATTAATAACTCTTCCGATTTTACTTTCGATGAATTATATGAAGCCTTTAATGATTTAATAGATGAATTCAAGAACACAAGCCTGAAAAATAAGAAGCTCAAAAAGTCAAATCTTTCTTTAATGGAAGAAAAGAATTTTTTAGCTGAAGAAAAGAAAATGATTGAAATCTGAAAATTCTTTGGTGGAAGAAAATATCAAGCTAAAAGAAGAATCTGAAAAATTGAAACTTTCTCCTAAAGAGAAAAAAATTTTTGAAAGAAAGGAAAGAGCTTATTGCAGAAAATGAAAAATTAAGAAAAGAGATTGAGATTTTGAAACCTATAACAGAAAATTTATCCTTAGTTTTCAAAATCTTCAATCAATGTTAAATAATAAAAAGGCTATTTTTAATGAAGCTGAAATCGATTTTAATTCTTCAAGAAAATAGCAATCTATTAAAAATATGTTTACAAAACTTTCCATGAAAATCATCATATTATTTGTTTTAGATGCAACCAAGTAGACCGCAAAATTTCAAAATGTAATATTAAGAAATTGGCCGTACTTTGATAAACAAATTTGGATTTCAAAAGAACCTTGAGCACTAACTCCAATAGACCCAAAGTGACTTGGATACCAAAAATTAGAAAATGATTCTTTGCAGGTATATCAAGCATCCAATGAAGTGAAAGAAGCAAACTCATAAGAAATGGATGCTTAGGACATGAGAGTGGTAGATGATGATATTTGATAAAAGCTAAACTTTACGCATCTCATGCCATCAATATATGCTGAATTTATTTAGTGTGAATGATTGATTTTGATGATTTATCTATGCTTATAATGATCATACTCCATGACTTGGATGATTTGAATGTTTTAATGCATTAATTTTACTCTAATTTCAAAGTCTATATATATATATATATATATATTATTTAATGGCTACAAGTATAAGTTTTATCTTGAATTCAACATGCTCTCATAGCTCCCCAATATCAATTTAGTATTTGAGAAACCTAAATTTAAAATGAGCTCGATTGCATAAAGAACTATTTGGATGCAAAACTTAAAATTGAATTAATT
>KE505731.1:76290-114863 GCA_000441515.1 Elaeis oleifera
GATGCAAAACTTACAAATTGAATTAATTTGTGACACTATCATAAGTCATGTAATCAATGAAATATTTTGAAAAGTGCATAAACTAAGAGTTTTAAGTTAAGTTATTTATTCATAAAAGATCAAGTGCTTGATGTGTTGATTTGCATTGCATTTTAGCTTGAACCCTTAAGGATTTAAAAATTCTCTAATTAAACCTAAACTTATAAAGCTATTATCTAGATTCCTTGTTATTTGATACCCCTGATTTGATGGACTATCTTGCCCCCAATTGACTATTTTTTGATCCCCCAACTTAATTTGAATGTCAATCTTGACTCTCAATTTGATCGTAAATTAATTTCATTCAATTTGATCAACTTTCTTTGATTTGAAACTTCTTGAACTATTTTCTATTTCCAAGAGTCGACTCTTAAAATAGAGAAGTTGACTCAAGGACTCAACAAAAAATAAACAATTCTATGAGGAGTCGACCCCAATTTTATCGGAGCCGACCCCTGCATCAGGATGGTTTTTTATACCCGAGGGCCCATGCCCATATTCTAACTTCTTTTTTTATCTTCAAGCCAAAAACTCTTCAAACCACCTTCCACTTAAATTGAGCCATTTCCTCCGATTTTCCTTAAATTTTTGTGGCTTTGGATCTCCATGGCTCCCTTGAAAACCTTTGCCCAAAGAGGAAAGCATTCCTGCACAGAACTTTCGAGCCCTAGCCCGTCTCCAAGATCTCCTCCGATCCGACAATGACACACCAAGCAGAGGAGAGACCAAAAGACATCTCCACCGCCAGCTGCAGCTCCTCCGCCACCGACAGCTCCCTTTTCTTCCGAGGTAACCCCCTCTCGAACTCCCGTGTCATCTAGAGTTGTTTCTGTTTGGTTTCGAGGTGTCATACATGCAGATTTTCAAAATAATTCGAAAGCGAACAGCGAAAGATTAAATAAAACTATTTTAATCTACACATGCATAAATCTAATCTACATCTACAGATCTAGTTCATATGATGAAAATAAATAATTATGCATCTAATTTCAAAACAAAATAATTGGATGATCAGATCACCTACCTAAATCGCTAAAACTTCTTCAGATCTGGATCTGAAGATGTCTACAGATTTCATTGAAGCCGCACACACGTCTGACCTCTACAAATTTTCATACAAGACTGAAGTAGATCGGAAGCATTAGAGACCACCGAGGTGCTAGCTCTCTTTCAGATCTCCGCTTCGCTGGTTTGGATCTGATCTCCTTCTTCAACTGTCGTAGAAGATCTGAAAATGAAACTATGTGCGAATACCTTTCGCGCAGGATCAAAGGAAGAACAGAGGTGATGGAGAACTTTTTCTCTATTTCGGATCTCTCTCTCACTGATCTCTCTCCCTCTATGTGGCCGACCAAAGGGAGGGTTTAGGTGTGTGGATAATGGAATAAAGGAAGAGGAGGGGCAGCATAAGATGGATACACTAGCTTGATTATTCTCCATGCCCAAGAGAACCCATCCTTTATAGATGACGGCCAAGGGATGGGATAGAATTCAATTATTTTAAACTCTTATCTGATAAGAGCTTGAAGTTCAAACTGAACTTATCCAGTCCCCAGAGGATGAGAGGATAGAGAAGACTAGAGAAGGGCGACAACTTTGGATTAGCGCCCCTCTCCTATTTTTCTCCAAAATGCAATCCAAAGAAAGGGGCGCGCATCCCCATGCGTGTCCCTTTTTTCTGCTATGAGAGAGGAGAGAGTCCCAGATTTTTCAGTAAATCTGGGACTCTTCCAACCATAGACTAGAGACTCGCCTACCCTAAGAAAGCAATCCGTGCGCTGATCTAATCGGATCAGTCATCGTCCCCATGATGATCCATCGATCGGAAGCATTTTAAGAATTAATCATATATATCTGTAAGTCTCAACTTTTCAGAATATGTATCTTTAAATTATTAATTCCTAAGACGATTCTTGGACACAAAATAAGAATGGATAGAAAAACCCATTTTATTAATGAATCAATAGTTTAGGTATAAATATATGTCATAGAATTATTACAACGTGTCTGTCATATTGGCTTCTAGGGCATACATCTAATAATTTCAATCGAAATAAACATAGATTTATTTTTTGGAAATAGATGGTTTTACAATTGTATAGAAATTGAAGAATCTAGGTTGGGAATTTTTTTGCTCCTTGAATGCTTTGACATACCCTAACCTGGTGAGGCAATTTTATAGAAATCTAAATGCGAGGGTGGATTATAAAAGTGAAGTTAAAGGTGTCCAGATTGAGATCAATGCAGCGTATTTGGCAAGAACATTAAGAATGAGAACAGAGGGCAATATATCAAATAAACTGGAAAAAAATCGATCGGTCTTAGATCCATTTTGGGGAGAGAAGTGTCTAACGAGCTAAAGGAGATGAGAACAAACCAATTGTCCACCGAAATGCGCCTCTTACATCACATGACTAACAGAATTTTTTTTCAAAACTGATAGATTTGACTTTGTATCCGGCCAAGACATCTATTTTATGTATCATGTTATTAGAGAAATTTTCTTAAACCTTGTGGCCTGGATGATTAGATTGATAGAGGACACAGCAGGCAGATCGAAGGCATCTCTACCCTATAGGATGGCATTGACACTCGTATTTCAGGAGCATGGGATAAACCTTGAAAGAGAGACCACTCGAGCTATCATGCATATAGATACTTACAACGAGCATTCACTTCTTCACATGAGATTCTAAAGAGATGGTGCTTGTTGGATTCATAGAGGAGAGAACTCAGATAAGGATAAGGCTCTAACAGCCGTACCGATGACAAATATTCAGATTGAGGAACCGACAACTCAGCAGGGCAGGCAAAGGCAAACCGTCAAGAGACATCAGACAAACCATCCTTCAAATTGGACGAGGATGCTTTGGTTGAGAGGATCTCCTCATGGATCGTTAGTGTAATCTGTACAGAGATTCAAAGGTATACATTAGAAGCACAGCAGGCGAGACGAGAGCTGACAGAGACTTTAGCTATGGCCAGAGAGAAAATGGCCCAGTTGGCTCAGACTATATCTGCGACAAGGACAGTCACTCGAGGCCAGCGATCTAGAGATACCAGATCACCTTTCCCATCTCAGCCCGGATCACCTTCTTAGAGTCACCATATCTTACCTTTTTAGGATGCTAGGACATGTCCTGTATAGCTTTAGTACTTCATAGCAATCCATTATTTTGATAGTTTTAGATATCATACACTTTGATCTTTTTGATGTTTGGTATCATTGTAAACATCTCTTTGTAAACATTTTTGGAATTCAATGAAAATCAAACTCCTTTGGAAAATTCAGTGTCTATTTGTGTGTGAATGTTCAGTTTATGATTGATTGCTTTCACTTATATATCTTGCTCAATTTGAAAATTGCCTTGTTGATAAACATATGGAAATTGAAATAACACAATTTATAGTATCCGCTATGAAAATAGAGGGAGAAGACATTTAAGAAGAAATATGGTCTTAAAAGGTTATTTAATTGAAAATGACTTTGTTATAAACAAGGGGAGAAATAATTAATTGATTAAGATTACTTAATGTGCATAATTTGAATGAAAAAGAAAAGAAAGTTAGAAAAGAAAATTTACTGGCATTAACTCTTAAAAATAGAAGGAGAAAATACTATTGAAATAATAAAGAACCATTTTAAACATAATAAAATCAAAAATTATATGTGCATCATGTGTTTTTGATCTATTTGTGCACTTTTGCTGTCTTAGTCATTTGGTTTCAAAAAAATCACTCTTTTTGTTATGCATTTGAGAATTGCTTTGTCCAATTATTTTTTGACAACCAGTTGAAGTTAAATTGAATTTGAAACTTATCCTCATGTTTTACTAGCATAAATAATTCTTAAGAAATGATTTTGAAACATACCTCTGAATCTAAATTTGACACAAGTTTTCAGGTTAAGCATTCTTTGAAAATTTATAAAATCACTTGAAACATTGTAGTTTCAAGCTGAAGTCTGAAAAATGCATTGCCACAATTGCTTGTTTCAAGAAATGAACTTCAAAAATTGATTCTCTTAATCTTCAATTGGCATCAACTACCTTCTATTGCGTTGCATCCTATTGATTTACTATTTGGCAAAAAGGAATGACTACTTTGTCTCAAATCTGGCTTTGCATAGCTTGATTTTTGAACTAATTTGAGACAAAATCAAGAGTTTCATGCCTCTTTGAACTTAATTAAATGGTATTCCTAAGAGGAGGATGATCAAAATTTTGCATGATCTAATGATATGAATTCAAAATGACTTTGTCTTGAATAACCTATTGGTACCAATTCCAAATATTTGTCATTTTGATCCAAATTTTATTGATTCATTTTCTTTTAAACAATCGATATCGAAATGTTATGACTCATTGTTTTTGAAATTCTAGAACTTTCTATCTCACAAATGGTTCATTTGAATTTGAAAGGAAGAGATAAGCTTGGAAAACTAATATATTCAATTATTCAAAATCCTTAACATTGAAAATTCTATCTCTTGGATCTTTAAAGCACTTTTCATCTAAATCATTCAAAAAGGGAGAGGAAAGTCTCTAAATTTCCATTGTTTCAAAAAGAGAGAAAATATTCAATCTAAATTTGATGAAAGGTCTCAAGCAAAAAGAGGAGAAATCTCAATCTGAATTTGAAATCTAAGTTCAAATTAAATTCAAAAAGAGGGGCAGATCAAATTATGTAATTTGAATGTATTTATACTTTGATGTTTTTAGATCCTTCCCTTGTGCTGTTTGATGTTGTCAAAAATGGAAAGAATACGTAGATGTTGAGTATATGCCTAAAATGTTGGAAATGCTCTTAAAATGCTTGAGTTGATCATGCTTGAAGTATATACCTAATATGTTGGAAATGCTCTTAAAATGCTTGAGTTGGTCATGCTTGAGAAAGTCTCAAAATGATTGATATATAGGAATATGAATTTCATGAAGTTTATGCTCTTATATAGTTATTTTTATCACTTCATGATTTAATTGAAACACATTATTTTTATTATTATGTTAGAATGTTATTTCCTATTATTTCTTTATGTTAATAGGTCTTCCATTTCTGTCTTTTTCTAATTAGACTTTCTTTTATTATATGGTTCATTGTATCTAGACGGTTCATTGTATCTAGACCTCTATTATATGATTCATTGTAGCTAGACCTCTATTATATGGTTCATTGTATCTGGACCTCTATTGCTCTATATATAGTCTCTTATAACATGAGAAATAATACAATCATTTCTTTACACAGCCTATCTCTATCTCTCCTTCTCTTTCTATTGTTCTTTACATGGTATCAGAGCCTAGGATTCTCTAGATAAGATCCACCACCATCTCTTCTCCTATCACCTTCTCTACTCGTACATCAGCCTCTCCTCTCTCTTTCTCTCCTTTCTTGTTCTTCTCTTTTTTTGTGCTAATCTAAACAGAAGGACTTCCTCTACTAAGCGATGTTAAAGGGAAGCGTCGCTTTTTCCTCCTTTTTCGATCTACCAGGATCAGTCTGCAACTCGCCACATAACATATTCTACGGCTTGCCATTAGTTTAAGTGCCTTCTATGCCTTTCTATATGTGGTGATTCTGGACTACCAAATCTACCACATTGACTGCCTGCCTTCGTACTAATTTGATGGCTGATACTACTCCAACAATGCCTTCAACTGTTGGATCTCTGCCTCCCTCATATCTGCAAGGTCTTACTACCATTAAACTTAATGGAAATACTATCTTATATGAGCTCGAGCATTCAAAAAGTTTGTTAGTGCATATGGCAAGCTCCATATTCTGATTGATGATCTAGTTTCTTTTAATGATGTGAAATACAAAGATTGGCTCAAGAAAGACTCATGTATTTACACTTGATTGCTGAACAGTATGGAGTCGGATGTTAGTGCTAATGTGGTGTTTCTAAACACTTCTAAAGAAATTTGGGATGCTCTTAAGGAGATGTATTCTCATGCCAAAATCTATCTAGAGTATTTGAGTTGTCTCAACTACTATTTCCCTATGCACTGGTGGATCCTTGGCCTACTTTCATGCCAAGTTCAAAGGGCTCTGAGACGAGCTCAATATCTATCAGCCATTAGCTACAAAAGTAAGTGTAATGAAATAGCAACGTGAGGAGTTCTAAGTGATTCAGTTTTTAGCTGCCCTTTCTCTTGAGTATGCTCCTGTCCGTGATCAAATTCTTGGTGGTGACTCCTTGCCTCCCCTATATTCTGTTTGTCTCGTCTTCAGTGAGTTCCTGCTCTACTTTTAAAATCTAAAACTACTTTGTTGAATCTTCGGCACTTGTTGCTGGTAGTCGTGGTCGCAATTCCTCATCCGACCGTGGTCGTGGATGTGGCCAAGGAGGAAACCATGGTCATGGGACTAGTTTCAATGGACGAAAATGTACTTACTGTGGCCACACTAATCACGTGGAGTAGAAATTCTAGGAGAAACATAGTAAGCCCAATTGGGCTAACCAAGTTATTGCTCCAGAGTCAGGGGGAGCTGAGACTACTATTGCATCTACCAAAGTTACTTTCGATACTTTGACTATTTCTCGGACGGACTTGGAGCAACTGTTCTGCCAGATGACTTAACTGTCTTCTGCTTCTTCCTCGACTCCTCCCATGACATCCTTTGCCTCAATTAGTACTGCTCTCTTGCCTGCTACTGCATCTACGCCTTCCTCTTGGATCATTAACTCAAGTGCTACATCACATATGTCAGGTGATTCTAGACTGTTCTCGTCTTTATTTCTATTTCAAAAAATCACTCTCCTGTCTTTCTAGCTGATAGCAGACAATCGTCAGTATCTGGTTGTGGTTCTATATCACCCACTTTCTCTTTGTCACTTTCCTCAATTCTTTATGTGCCTAAACTTTCATTAAATCTTTTGTCAGTCAGTTCTCTTATAAAGTCTTTATAAACTGTTCAGTCACCTTCCATCCTTCTTATTATGTTTTTCAGGATCTCTTGACGAGAAAGAAGATTAGTTGGGGCCATAAAAGTGCTGATGGTCTGTATTACCTGAGTGTTCCAAGATCGAAAGCTCTTTCATCTGTGGTATGTCTTTAGCAATGGCATTGTAGGCTTGGGTATCCATCTCTCCAAAAACTGCGTCAATTGTTCCTTTAGTCAGTCATCGGTCCTGTCAAATTATGAGGCTTGTCAGCTTGAAAAACACCACAGGTCAATGTTTCCAAGGAGAGTCAATAAAACTAGTACAAGATTATTTGAGTCGGTTCACTCTGATATTTGGGATCCTTCTAGAGTCAAGAGTCATACTAGTCATAGATATTTTGTGACTTTTATTGATGATTTTCTCATACCATCTGGGTGTTTCTATTAAAGGAACGATCTAAGGTCTTGTCTGTCTTCAAAAATTTTTATAAGAACTAAAGACAGTTTTCTACTGATATTTGTTCTATTCACACTGACAATGCTCTAGAATTTGTCCAGCAGGAGTTAAATGCTTTTGTGCCTCAAATGAGATTCAACATCAAACTTCTTGTGCGTACACCTCTCAACAAAATGAGATAGCTGAGCACAAAAATCGTCATGTTCTTAACATTGCTTGCACCATTCTTTTTCATATATATGTACCTAAAACATATTGGGGAGATACTGTTTTGACTGCTTACTTTTTATCAACCGCATGCCATCTTCAATATTCCAAGATAAAATTCCCATTCAATTTCTATATCCACATCGTCCATTATTTCTTTACCTCCTCGTACATTTGGATGTGTAGTTTTTGTCTATGACCTCCGATTGGGCTTGGACAAATTATCTCCTAGAGCTATCAAATGTGTTTTCTTGGCTACGTCAGAAACCAAAAGGGATACAAATGTTTTGATCCGGTGAGTCACAAGGTATTTATCAGTACTAATGTCACATTCCTTGAGGAGCAGCTTTATTTTCATTTGAAAGAGAATCTTTGTCTAGTGAGTTACTAGTTCCACCAACACCTATCCCTACTCCGGTGTTTCCTTCCACTTCAAAAAACCTACTATTATGCCTGCTGCTATTTCTCCACCACCCCTAAAGATATATACTTGACGTCCACAGAATCAGATCCCAGCACTTCCGCCACCACCATCTTCACCCTCGGAAAGCGATCCAATATCTTTACCATCTGCATCAGATTTGCATCTTTCCATTGCCATACGGGAGGGTAAACGTTCTTCTACTCAATATTCTATTGCTTCATTTGTTCTTTGGATCACCTTAGTCTTGCCCTTCGACAATTTTTCTTGGCCCTTTCTTCTATTTCTATTCCCAAGAATGCAAAGGCACTATCTCACCTTGGTTGGTGACAAGCAACGCAAGAGGAAATGTCTGCCTTAGAAAGTAGAGGCACTTGGGAGTTGGTTTCTCCACCGGCTGATTGTAAGGTTGTTGGATGTTGTTAGATTTTCTCCATCAAGTATCTGCCTGATGGCACTATTGAAAGACTTAAGACACGATTGGTTGCAAAAGGATATTTTCAGACGTATGATGTTGATTATTTTGAGACATTCTCTTCTGTGGGACATCTCAGCTCCATCCGAATTTTGATTGTTGTTGCTGTCAATATAGATTGGCCGCTATATCAACTTGATGTGAAAATACCTTCCTCTACAGGGATCTTGAAGAGACGGTGTATATGAAGCAACCTCCAGTGTTTGTTGCTCAGAGGGAGAGTTCTAGAGTATGTCACCTGAAGAAAGCAATATATGGGTTGAAGCAGAGTCCGAGGGCTTGATTTCAGAAGTTGTTAGATTGTTTGTCAATTTGGCTTTATCAGAACTCATGTGGACCATTCGGTGTTCATTATGCATACTTCCATTGGAGTGGTCATCCGAGTTGTCTATGTAGATGACATTATTATCTCAGATAATGACCAAGCTGGCATAGAGACAACTAAAAGGCACTTGAAGCAACATTTTGCTACTAAAGACTTAGGTCGATTGAGGTACTTCCTTGGAATAGAGGTGGCTCGAAATCGTCAAGGATTTATACTTTCTCAGAGAAAGTATACTCTTGATATGCTACAAGAGACAGGCATGCTTGGTGCTCGATCAGCAAATGTTCCTCTAGACCAAATAGGAGTGCTCTGGAAAGAGGATTCCAAAGAGTTATCAGACAAGACTGCGTACAGAAGATTGGTTGGTAAGCTTATTTACTTAACACTTATCCGACCTAATATTTATTTACAGTTAATGTTGTCAGTCAGTTTAGGAACAAGCCCAAGAAGTGCCATTGGGAGGCTGCATGTGGCATTCTCAGGTACATCAAAAAAGGTACATCAAAAAGGCTCCCGAACTGGACTATTTACAAAAGAATAGCAATATTAATATAGTTAGTTATTCTGATGCCGATTATGCTGGTTCGAAAATAGATGACGATCAACTTCTAGTTATTGTATATTTATTGGAGAAAATCTTGTAACTTAGAGAAGTAAAAAGCAAAATGTGGTGGCTAGATCTAGTGCAGAAGCAGAATATCGAGCTATGGCTCATGCTGCTTATGAGTTAATCTGGGTGCGTTCCTTGATGACGGAGTTTGGTTTCAGCATGATAAATCCATTCCTATGTATTGTGATAATCAAGTAGCTATTTTCATTGCTAACAACCCCGTATTTCATGAAAGGACAAAACACATAGAGGTTGATTATCACTTTATCAGAGATCAAATCACAAGCAAACAAATACGTACTCTATACACTCATTCTGAAGATTAGGTGGCTGATGTGTTTGCTAAGCCTTCGAAAGATAGCAGGTTTTCTCTATTACGTGACAAGCTGGGAATATTGGATATCTATGCTTCCCAGCTTAAGGGAGAGTGTTAGAATGTTATTCCTGTTATTTCTTTATGTTTATAGTTCTTCTATTTCTGTCTTTCCTAATTAGATTTTTTCTTATTATATGATTCATTGTATCTAGACAGTTCATTGTATCTAAACCTCTATTATATGATTCATTGTATCTAGACCTCTATTATATGGTTCATTGTATCTAGACCTTTATTGCTCTATATATAGAGTCTCTTGTAATATGAGAAATAATACAATCATTTTCTTTACACAGCCTATCTCTATCTCTCTCCTTTTCTATTTCTATTGTTCTTCATAATGCATATAAGTTTTGCCATCATCAAAAAAGAGATTGTTAACCTTATAATTGATTTTGATGATTTCCAAACTTTGAGAAATTATGAATCTAATCATGTATTTCAAGGTTGAATATAGGGCTTTCTAAGTATTGAAAATGAAATAAATATCCACAAAAGAAATCCCCTCAAAAAAAACTAGGTCAAGGACTTCAAAGGAGAATTTTCAAATTTCAAACCTAGTGGAGTCGATCCCAGGAGGCTAGGAGTCGACTCCTGCACTAAAATGGACTGAAAAGATAAGTTTTTGAGTTTTAGACAAATCAGGAGTCGACCCCAAGATCAAGGAGTTGATCCCGATACGCTAAAGTGGAGCTGGCACGCAGAGGGGACGTCCCATAGGACGATCCCTGTGCCAAGGGATGACCCATGGGTCGATCTCTGCTGAGCAACAGACATAGACAGAAAACTATTTTTTCAGGATCTCTGATAGAGTTGACTTCTGAAAAATTAGAGTCGACTCCAGAGCAAATGGAGTCGACCCTGAGGAATTGGAGTCGACCCAAGCACGGGATAAGCTCAATGGCTAGTTTTCTGCAATTATTTAAACGGTCATTTCTCCACTCCCACGACGAGTCCAAGATTCCAACGGTCAAAACATTTTCTCTAGCCTACTCCAAGTTTATTAAAGGCCAGGAAAACATTGGAAAGAAAAGTTTTGGAGAATTAAAAGAAAAAACTTCAAAATAGAGGGAGCCACATTGAATATCTTCGAAAAGAAAAAGAGAGGAATCAACACAGATCTCAGAGAGCAATTCAAGATCAATCTTATTCAACTTCAAGCTCAACCTCTTAAGCTTCAAAAAAGAGAAAACAAAGCATTAAAGAGCAATCATTCAACCTCTTCTTCGTGCATACAAGAGTTCTATTTTTCTACTTTATTTTGAGCTAAATATCTTTTACTTGTATTTTGCTTTTCTTTACAAGTTTCTTTGGAAGAAGAACTTGGGGTTTAGGCCCATCCAAGCCCGGAATTGGATCTTATAGGTTTTAGTTGGTTAGCCCGTAAAACCAACTGGGTTTAAATATGACCCCGAGAAAACAATTGCGTAAAGTTTTGGTTGGTGATCTTAGAAAATCAATTGAGTTTGTTTGCGAGCCCGGGTAAAAAACAAATGCATTGTAATCAAGAAGATTATAGTGGAATTCCCAAGAACTCTTTGGAAAATTGATACCGGTGTGGAGTTGCATCGAACGACTATAAATATTTTTTATTTATATTGTACCTTTGCTCTCTTGTCTTACATGCTCTTAATTCTTACTTAGCTTTAATTTAATTCTTGCAAATTCTCAATCATATATGGATTCCGCTGCTACTTGCATTTTACACATCTTAAATTGAAGCATGCACTTGTTTAGATTTCAGAATTTACTCGATTTTTTTTTAACGAACCTAATTCACACCCCCCCCTTCTTGGGTCGCTATATTTCTGGGCAACACACTATATAAATAGAAATATATATCCCATGCCTTACCTTATTCAAGTATATCATGCCAAAGACCTATATCTTACTGGTAAGCACAAACATATCCTCATTTACAGGTGTCAGCAAACAAGCATATATGCAATCATACATTAACATTAAGATGAAAAAAGAGTAAAAAACAAGGTAATCTTCCATGTGGACAGTTCTAAACTACCAGTCATGATATAAGTGGAATATGGCTTTAAAACTATCACCGGGTATTCTTACCTCAGAGAATGTTAACATAGACAGACAGCCAACATGTAGAGGTCTGAATTTGAATCGTTGTGATTCCAAAGTCAATGGTGCTGCTGATATATCTACGAGCCCAAATTCATTAGAATCCATGGCCTCATGATCACAGCATATTTTCACCTTAGATGATGGTCCTGGGGAACTCCCATTTAAGGCATCTTGACTTATAACTGCACCTGCTCTTTTCAGTGCATCCATTATTGTTGGCTGCTTGAGCTTTCCATTGGGATCCAGCTTTTCTGAGGCTAAG
This sequence comes from Elaeis oleifera, assembly GCA_000441515.1. Classification (NCBI taxonomy): domain Eukaryota; kingdom Viridiplantae; phylum Streptophyta; class Magnoliopsida; order Arecales; family Arecaceae; genus Elaeis; species Elaeis oleifera. The sequence goes on from KE505731.1 coordinate 88,439, forward strand.
TCTTTTTTCGTTTCTCTTGTTTGGAGAAGTGCTTTCTGCACTTCTCTTTTCCTGTTGCTTGGAATGATCATGCTTGCTTAAAAGAGGTGATCCAGAATTCTCCATGAAATAGTGGAGTTCAGGTAAAGATAGAGGGAAAGACTTGAGGGAAGCATTCAGTAAGCCCTCCATTAAACTGCATGAAGCAGACTAGTTCCATCAGATTTTCACAAGTACCATGATTGACATATTGGCAAAATAATGACACGAGACTGAATACATCTAGAAGATGAGAATGTTTAATTCAGGTCAACACCTACAGTTAAGGACTGGTTAGTAATAAGCTTACATAGCAAGAGACATCTTATTTCATGCTAGGGGTCTTATTTCATGCTAGGGGCCTATGTGACTATTTTGTGGTTCTATTGGCCTTTATAGTGTGGAATTGGCAATTATGGACACATGAAGATGACAAAACAACTTCTCTAATTTTATCATGTTATTTTTCAATAAAGTAAAAAGCTCATCAAAACTCATTTGAAATCCTAGGAATAAATATAAATTATTAATTTATCTGTATAAACTATAAATTTGTAGGCAAATGGTATGCTAATGTATTACAGTCATCTTGATATACATGTAAATAAAAATAAATGGAACCATCACATGGTTGATAAGATAGAAAATATATAGACAGCAAGCCACATGCCATACACTATATGCACCAATCAGCCACTCAAAAAGGAATATCTTTGGCAAATCCATCTAGTTAACTTTAAGATGATAGAGCCTGAAAGCTAACATTTTCATATAGACTTGAAATGGAAAGCCCATGCTTCATAACTAGGGTTGGAAATGGGTAGGTTGGGTGGGTTCAGGTCATGTTGAGACATATATCTTTGCATTTCTAGTTTCACTTGCACTTTCCTTAATATTTACTCTCTCTTGAAATTATATCACCTTGCTTAGCTGCACTTTGACTAACTAATCATTCACATTCAATCTGCACACCCATAAACACCAGCCCATGTAGAATGTTATATCCCACATAGCCTAATTGCCTTCACATTTCAGTAACTCTTTTCTTTTAGGAAATCAGAATTCTGATGAATTTGCTACCACTCAACGTCACTAAACAACAATTTCTCTTTAACTTGCTATTGATTTAAGGTTTTGACATCTTGCCTCATTCATATGTCCAAACCCTTGCTCTCAATGTACATGGTATCAAACTTGGATAAGTCTATTTAAGAAGAAATTCATATATATTGAAAGGATCTGATGCCTAGACAGACACAAATACCCAACACACGAGCCTGAGACCATGTAACATAGGTGTTTGGTAATTAAGTTGGGTTGGCTGGCTATTAAGCCCGATAGTCATGAGGTATCAATTTATGATATTATGTATCTGTGTAAGTTATAACATATAAATGGCTCTTTTGTAGATATTGAATAATGCATCCCTATTCATTAAAACGTGTTAAGAGATGCAAGAAGTCAGAAACTAAGATACTGCAAACAGCAAAAGTAGTATATAACTATATCAAAGTATCATCACATCAATATCACTTAATTTATAATACAATGAGCCAGATTAACCAGGCTCGGACTCGGTTTAGAGGCTCCAACAAGCCCTGGCCTGGGTCAAGCTTGAGCCTCAACATTGCAATTCAAGCCAAGACGACGACGTTGAGGCTTAGCCACACCCTTACTCCTAACATGCTCGTTTTATATCTGAAAACTTAATTGTTACCTCCACTAATAGTGAATTGCTATTTGTTTTTCATTCACTTTCTATATTTCCAAAATATTATCAGTTATCACCATTGTCCCTCTTCCATTTCTAATATCATTTCCAGCAACTTTAATACGGTTGTAATTTTTGGTCACCTTGTAATGCTGGCTCCATTGGTTTGTTATTTGGTGGACTAATATTACTAACCTTTTTCATCATTATATCTGCAATCTCAATAATTCTATTCATAAAGTTCGCCTACATTATAGGTGAAAAGCCCTACAGCTTCCCAAAACCTTAATTACCTTGACAGTCTGAAACCACATTGCAGCACTGCTGCAATGATCTGAATACTTCCACCAGGGGCCTGAAAAATTTTGCATAATCTCGAGAAATGAAAAAAAAATCATAGTTAGTGACAAATGGACTTCCCAGTCTCATTTCCAGATTATCCAATTACACTTTAACTCACCTATATTTAATTGAGATTGTGATTGGCTCTCAAACTGATTTTTAGACACCAATAATTCTAATAAATAAATGAAAAGGAATGCAAACCCCAGGTTGATAGAGACTACAATCTCATATATAGGGTTCAGTATTGCATCCTTTCCTCTCAAATATAGGGTTCAACAGTAACTTGATATTCTTAACTCTATAGGCACTTCGAGTGTAACTGGCCCAGTTTCTTTGCCGAGCAAAACTCTTGTAATATTTTATCTAGCACTGAAAGAATAGCAATCAGCACTATGATATAAGAGGTGTGCCAGTTTGTTCAGAGTTTCATGAATCGCAACCTCCACATTAGGTATGGCTTCTCTGAAAAGAAATATCAAAATTAACATTCCTTATAGCATAGAACATCATAGGCATGACATTAGAAATGATAAACTAGATGGTTCAGAGTTAAGCCATCAATCCTCTACCAGTAAAGATTTTCTAGGCTCTACTTTCAAAAGTGGCTCTGTGGTCAGCATCATATAGGCATTTCCACAAGAAAATGAAGATTAGGTGCTTGCTTAAAATGAAACCAAATGACATCAGTTGAACACCAATACTCACACCAGGTTTCTTAAACGCTTCAATAGCTTGGCCAATGTCTCATCCTTTGTAGCCTGTGTTATACAGTCAACTCTACCAGCAACTTGTGTGCTAAAGGCACTAAGCTACAAATAGAAATGGCATATTAATGCAAAAACATGATATGCTAGAAAATGATGATGCTATTGAAGTGAAGCATACCAACTCCCTCATCCAATTGATGGCATAATAAAGTGATAAGCACACTATCTTTTCTGCTTTCCTGTCAGCTTCTTCCAATGAGGTCCAACCAGATACTGCCAAAATTGCCAATATGCAAACCAAATGCATGAACTCAAACAACAGTTTTAATCATTTCAAAATGTGCCCATATGTCTCAAAATTTTAAATGTATGCCAGCAATGAATGGCACAAAATTCATATTCTGGATAGAGGACAGCAATTACAACAAATATTAAACCTAACCAACAATAATCAAGTACTAATAGGAAGCACTATGTGTAGGATGACAACTGCAGATTTTAGCAGGTTAACCTTTATCTGCGCATTTGCTGTCAAAAATCATCAATGAGAAGCATTTTATGTGCAAGTGTCAGGAATATGCTTCAAATTCAGAATACAAAAATGCGAGGTGTGATACAAAATCCATGTAATATTAGGGGTAAATTATGGTTCAAGCATCTGTTATCACTTGATGTAGTTCTTAACTTTTATATTTGAAAATTTTAGGGCACATTCCCTTTAAAAAAATATATATATATAACTTGGGGACATAAGGACGTGTTGGCATTACTGTCATTTGCAACATTGTTGCATATAACATTTTTGGCTTTTCTGTGGAATAATTTCTTGGCTTTTCAGCTTATGTTCTGGAGATATTACAGCTCTGTATATCAGACAGTCTTTTACTCTTCAATCTACATCCATCCAAGTCCTAAAAAAAATAGGAGATTTCCTACGGATGGAATGAACTTGAAATGCATGACCAAAAGGTGCCAGCTTATCAAGCCAATAAGGTCCTTGACAACAGGACCAATGACCTAGGATTGAATCCCACCTTCGCCAGGATTTGGGGGGTTAGGGATACTTGGCAGAGGGCTACCCCATTGTGCAGCTCATTTGCCCACAAGCCCTTCTATTAAGAAAAAAGGAAAGGAGAAAAAGCATTACCAGCAAGGCAAGATCCCATCCTACCAATCAACTATCTAGTAGTCTAGGTCTTCTATCGGGACTTTCCCGCACCTAAATTTAGTAGTGCATGAAAATTTGGCACTTGAGACTTATTGGCTAACTAGAATCTTCTATCTGATCCTAGTGTAATGCATCCCTTCAAAATTTTCTAGAATCTTGAACCTACACCCTTTTTCAAAGTTCTTTCTCATGTCAATTGTTCTTAAAATATCTGCTTCCCTGCATCTACATCCGCTTCCAGTATTGGAAAGTAAGAGCTAAGAGCCGACAATATGTAGTTCTTAGAGTTCAATAGAGGCTTTCTTAGCCTTCTACAAGTAGTACAGCAAATGATTTTTGGCAAGTCAAGCATCGTTATCTTATCTCCACAACTAAATTATACAATATGATATTCATGAACATAAGGCTTTTCTTTGCTTCTCACTTAAGGATTCACATAGACATTACATGTGCATAATGGAACATCTTATCGAAAGGTCATTAAAACCTCAACCACCTAACCACGATCAAACATTGAATAGTAGGTGTTAAGATGGACCAAGGTTTAAATATTGGTATTGAGCCCTATAACAATTTTGTCTCAAGTCAATATAGTACCAAAGCACTACCATCCTGACTCTTGGAATGGTCTGGCATTCTAGAATAGTACTAGGATGCCAAAACTTTTTTGTTCTATTTCCTCATAACTATTTTTGCCCTAAATGAGTATTTGAGTAAATATTTTTTTGTTTGTTCAATTCTTAACTCTCTTCTCCTTCCTTTCTCTCCTTTCTCTCTTCCTCTCACTTCTTGATCTCTATCTGCACTACCCCACTTGACTCAGCCAAAGAGAAAGAGAGCATGGCCTCCCATCACTCTCTCTCTCTCTCTCACACACACACACAATCCATCAAGCTGGTTGGTTGATACTTGGTATCCATAAAACTAGCCTCCGTATAGGTCAGCCTTGACCGATTTCAACTAGGATAGGTAAAACATTGTAGCCCATTAACGGAATGTCCAGCAACTATCCCGGGTTCCATTTTCTTGAACAGTACAATAGCAACGGTATCATATAGTTTCAGTAGGACCTAAGTCCTTAAAGTGAACATTAAAAAAATGCTGAGATTGCATTCCAGCCAAAGTTACAAGTTTGTTGGTCCTTCCTCAAAAGAATTATCTATTCACTCATTGATTAGAACAAAAGTACAGTTGATGTAGCAACTTAGGGAATGAGCTGTTTATGCATAGAACAGCCTAGGGGATGAGATAGGTTAGGGAACACATATTTGTTCCTTACTGTTTTATCACAGCAACCAACATAGAAGGGATCAGTTTTGTAGATTGAAGGGAAAGGGAAGCATCCTAGCGTCCTAGGTCTTAGTATTGATGTCAGGAAGAACTTTCTTCAGGTTTTAGGATTGAAGCAGAAAGGTTGGTGTTGACCAATAATCTAGTTTTAGGATATGTTTCAGATTTCAACTGATTAACATAGAGGACTAGATGAAGCAAGGGAAGAATAGAAAGGGAAAGAGAGAAGGGGAGGAAAGAAGGCATCGGAGAGAAGAGGGAAGAGAGTAGAGAAAAGAGATAAACTTCTTTCTCCAAAACACAAACTCATACCTTACAACTCATGACTCAAGTCTATCCTTTTAGTTATTTCCTACATTACATTTATAGCCTATCTTCACTTGGGACTAAGTAAACAATAAAAAAAGAGCCATGTAACCTGGTATCTTTAAACAAAGATAAACTCAATAGATGATCAATCTTGGAATGCCAAATAACATTGATGCTCCAATATGTTCTGTTAACGCTACTAGCAATTGGATGAGCACCATGATCATAATGATAGAAAATTTCTCCATGATCCAAGTTCTTGACTGCATCAAAAGTTATTATACATTTGGCATTGGCTATTTGACATGAGATCACCACAAAAAATAGCTTTGGTTGACCTAGGGTTCCTTAATGGTAGTTATTAACTTTCTTGAAAGTAACTAGCTTTTGAGGAGGTAACTACTTTGTGACCGGTAAGGTCCAATTTCACTATAGTTTCAATATCATATTTATGGGTTTATTCTATCTTTTCCACAAATCAAATGTAGTATTTGATATTTTGATGGTCTCGTTGCATGTTTAAGCATTGGATTAAGCCATTGATGCGAATTATTAACTAGATATTTTAATAATAATTGATATTTTGATGGTCTTGTTGCATGTTTAAGCATTGGATTAAGACATCCATGTGAATTATTAACTAGATCTTTTAACAGGCTTAGTTTTGGATAGTGCAGACAAGATAGAATTTAGTATGAACACAACTTGTAAGGGGCTCAAAAAGGGTTTCCTTGCATGAATCAAAACTTATAAAGCATTGGTATTGCTCCATTAACTTCTTTAAACAAAATAAGGAAATAATGGCTAGCAACAAAACAAAAAAGGGAATCAAGCATGTAGATTAAGATATAGCAAAAAGAAGAAAACAAATCATATGTGCATAAATTCATGTGAGATGTAAAATGCTAGTGGGTGCAATCAAACCATTTCATGGGAGCTTGCTGAAAAGAAAGGATAAGAAAGTGAATAATAAATGACCTGAATTAACCAAATGAGCTAAAATGTGAGCCATAGTTCCATTATCTTATCTCACTTTGTTTTTACTCATAAAATGATAATTTTCTTATAGCAAGAAAGCATCTAATGAAAAGAGGAGGAAAATTTTGGAGCCAGGGGAGGGAGTAGATGGACAAGCACAATATCTACACTCATGTAGTTGAAACTTGAAAGCAACACCACAACACAATCTGTAGTTGGAGACGTTATGCTCTACCTTGAAATGCTATCCTTTCTTCTGGTGAAACCCATAGCTCAAACCAGTAAGAAGTTGCACAAAGCGATTTGGAGCAATTTTCATGGAATATGAAGGTTGGATGGGAATCATTTGCAAACTAGCATCCATAAGCCAACCATAAATATCATTTCAATTTTCATGAAATCAGTTGATGGGGTTTTCCACCTTTCTTCTTGGGAAAAACAAAATATGTGGAATAGGTGTTGTTGATTGGGTCTCTGTGTATCTTTCAAATTGATCTTACAATGTAGGTATTTTCAATCTACAAAAGATCCGATACTCTTATGAAGTCAACAACATCTTTCAATCCTTAAAATTATGACAGTGATAACCAAAATAACTCGAGGAAAAGATGATTATCTGGTGAGAGCACCATGCATCTTACCTTAGGAGAAGGAAGATGCAAAGGACAACCAAGAAGTGCATCAATACCACCAAGAGATCCTTGATTTGTCAACCTTTCAATCTTTGCACGGAGAGGGAAATAAAGAGTTCAAGTTTTTTTCAAGCATTCAAAGTGTAAAAACCTTATATCGAGGTCAAAGAAATCATTACTTACCGTGGATAATAATGAAAACTGACAAGGAAGAATTTGCAAAGAGGATGAACATCTGAAACCAACAATTATCAATGCTAGTGAGAGATCTGTTCTGAATTGCGGGATATAATTAAAGCTACACTACTGATGAAGAAAATCATACAATCATGAAGGTAAATCATTACTGTTGCAAGGAAGAGGAAAGCAATGACAAGATATTCAGGCATAAAGGAGATAGATCCCCATCCAAATTCATCCACAAGTATCCTGAAACAGAAAAAGGTCCAAGTTAAGCCTCTTGCTCCCACTAATCAGAATATATAGCAGTTGCTAATGCTTATTGCTGTAGCAAATTATAGTGCAAGTCCCAGTAACCAGCCTTCTATATCATTGGATAAGTCCTTCAACGGTAACTGGCCTCCCTCAAGATCAGCCAGAAACAGTGACTCAAACTCCCCAACATGCTTGCCAATCCTGAAGGACAAAAATTATCAATGTAAGTTATCCTTCTAAATCACATCCAGAACTCGTAAAAGAACAACCAGGCAAATCATCACAGAAACAGGAACATTTTGCTGTGTGGTTTCACTAAACAGGTTTGAATAAATCTTAAAGAGTTTTAGAAATACAAGTGTGGTTGCTTTTAATAAGCATATTTTGGAAAAGCAGAGAGGCCATAAGACTCACAAAGTTAGTTCCGTGGAAAACATGTTCCTTTCTGTTTTGATGGAGCCTATTTTACAAAGAATCATGTTTTATTATTATATGTTTCGATAAAGCTCACAAACAACCAAATAGAGATTTTCTCTTGGAATCTTCAAAAGACATGACAAGATTCCTTAGATTGTTAAAAACTCACACACCACTCAATAAGTGCCGGCTGAAGAGTACTATGCTCCAACAAAGCAATCAGTTCATCATATAGAAGGACTAAGGGCCATCTCTCCAATTTGCACGAGTCTAAAGACATTTGCAGCAGTTCAAGAGCCTCTTCACAATTCGATTTCTGTATATGGGAGGTGCAACAGAATTGTCAGTGCAAATATAAGAATTTAATTCTCTTTCTTTCTCAATGGAAAGCAGAAATTCCATCGTCCAGGATATATGATTGAGAAATGATTAAACCTGATAATATCATGATTTTCCTGCTGGAACAAGCCCACAGAGCTTAACAAAGCGTGTATAACATTATGATGGTCTATACAGGCATCAATTGGACATCCAGGGGAAGTTCAGCAATAGTTCTAAGTTCAATGATGATATGCCTTTTTGGTAAATAATGATGATATGCCTTAAATATGATAAGACTATATTCTGAATCATATGAGAGAGAGAGAGAGAGAGAGACTGGTTGATCTGGTTCACTGATTCTTAATCTTTCACAAGTTATCAAACAACTCGCTATCTGGGATACTAGATGGCTGAAAGTTTTGTTGAGATAGATGGATTGAGTTAACTAAACTAGGGGTGTCATAGTTGATTGTGACTTAATAAGTGCAGAATTATTGAGAAGAAGTATGACCTTTCTTGTATAAGTTTCAAAACATGTATTGAACTAACAAGGTTGCAATGGAAAAATAAAAAGAAGGATATGGATGATATTATCCATTGACATTCTCAAAAGGATAACTCTCAAAGTCACATAAAGACCACATTATGATATTCTGAATGTCTTACAAGATGCAAATTAGCTGTGAACCCATGATTCCAAGACATTAATTCTATAAATTTGGTTAGAACTTTGAACCCATGATTCCAAGACATTAATTCTATAAATTTGGTTAGAACTAGTAAGGACCATACAGGTGTGTATTTAGTCCTACATTGGCTATGCACTAAGTAGATCTTGGACATTTATACAGGATGAAAGAATCCAAATAATACCTTCCAACTAGCCTTCTTGGGTGAAGTCCTCGATTGTTACAAAGAGCAAACCCAACTCATGGCCCATGTGGACTAAGGGACACTGCAGCATCAATCATTGGAACTGACCACGGGCTGATCATGGTGTTTGTAATTAGATTTGAATAGATTTAGATCCTTAGCCTAGCCAAGGATTAAAAGGGGAGAACGTAAAGACCATGCGAACATATATTTAGTCCTACATTAGCTATGCACTAGATAAATCCTAGATACTTATACAAAACCAAGAAATCCAAATAATACATTCCAACTAACCTTTTAGATGACCTAGGTTATTACGTAACTTCTGATGGAAAAGAAAAAATAGTGTGCACTACATATTCAAAAGGCCAAATTATGCTCATCCTCTGAACACCTTAAAACAGCTCTCACCTCATTTATTATTCAAATGCCAATAATCATTTCAAGACGATATATGTGACTGAGGATGCCAAACATGCCCAATGTCCTCAAGCAGAATGTTCGCAAAATTACAAGAAAAGCCTCCTATAGCACTACAGAAGTTTCCATTAGCTAACCAAAGTCATTTATTATCTAGAAGATTTTGCATTCTTGATAATATCAAGGTATGTTGCTCTATTTGTACCTGTGATTTAAGGAGAAAAACATTAATTTTACTGTACATAGTGTTCATCAGTCATAACTGAGACTTAGCAGAGAGTTCTGTAGTTCATGAAACTGGTGGTTATTTTGGAGAACAGAAACACTCAGATGAATATTTCACTTATAATGTAAGGAAATAAATAAGAACATGACCTTTCATGTGTTGATAATAACCTTATCACATAGAATATTTCCTCTCCAGTCCATTTCAGATTCTTGTATTACATGATAAAAGCAACCAAATAATAAAAGGTGCTGGCAAATGCAACATAGACAAGAACATCAAAGATGGGAAACTTCAAATTCATATGATAAGTTCCATCTAATACTATGTGGAGGCTCAAAATATCACCTCATGCTTGTGTGCATGCATGTCAATGTATATAAAAAGATATTCAAGAAAATGAAAAAGTCATATGAGGCAATTGAGACTTATACTGATCCAGGCTTAAGACATTAAGTCTCCACCGAACAGGGTGGGCAATCTATGCTTTCATATCCCACATTTTTACAATCTAAACTTTCTATTTCTTGGTTCAAATTTTAAGAAACCTATTATGAAAATTCAATGGCATTGCTGACTTGGCAAAAGCCAGAGAGAAAATACAAGTACTGTCAAGTTGGTCAATTTGATAGAGTGCTTTAAAATATCAAACAGTAGATCAACAAAACATCCGTACAAAGTATTAAAACTATCTAATACTAGAAATAAATAATAATAATAAATACATGAGTCAAGGTTCGCCATCTCGGTACTGGACCCTCTACCAGTACCATCCTTTTATAGTGTCGGTATATGATATGGACCAATACGACATTATCAATACGGTATGGTATGACATACTAACCAGTACAGTATGCCTGATATGGGCCAGTACGGCAAACACTGCCAAGAGTATTCTCACATTCTAGGATTGATGCATTTATCTAGGATGCTTGTTCATAATAACACATGAGCAGACCTGGGAAGATGAGAAATTTGTTGCAGCGTTTACGTCCCCCAAAGTAGAAACTATCTTTAAAGTTCCAATTATTCCCATCTTTCTGTACTTATTATCTGGATTGCTAACCTGTGCATGTAGATGATGAACAACACCAAGAAAACAAGTAAAGCAAAATTCATTTAACTATTCCTGCTTCCAACAGGAGAGAATGCAACTGAACAAAGTGCCATCTGAATCATGTTTGTTTACCCATACCTGCTTCCTTACAATCATCAAAAGCTCATTTGCAATTTTAGAGCCAACTGAGTTAGCATTTGAGCGAGCAGATAATGCTAAATGACCGAAACTTTATAGACCTACAATGTGGAAAGCAGTAGTATATCAGCTGATGGAGAAATAAAGCATGCTTTCGAAAGAAAATTTCGAAAGATTTAAAACCTTGTGAAGATTATCCTCATGAAATCCTTCCAAGTAGTCCAAGATACCTGCATCATAAAAGATGATGACACTAACCTGTGGAATGCATGTTGTCCTAGTAATTGCATATAAAGCTATAATTAAGCTATTCATAATACCATTTATATGAGAAGAAATTGGGATCAGGTCCTCAGAGTACTTTGATGTCAGCAAGATCATGGTTCCAAAGCAGAACTAACTTCATAACCAACCCCAGAACCTATATGTGTGACTAATGCACCTAGAACCTGATTGACATAAAATAGAATTTAGAAATCTGTAACCATCTATTCATTTTCTGAAGTTGGAACTAATAAATAATGCCACATCCACAGCATCTTGGACAGTTATGTGTAAGACAAACAGCACCTTTCTCTTTAACTAATTGGGTAAAATATATAATTGGGTGTGTATATTTCTCCTTGCTAAATTTATTGTTGTGGTGTCCAAGAAAATCTTAAGATATAAGGTTCTGGATATGCAAGATAGATCCAGCCTTACTTACCCAGTGGTGAAAGAGGTCATAAATGGTAATACTAACCTCTTGTCTTGAATAAGTATCAGTGAACTCTTCAAAGAGTGATGTGTACAAGTAGATGCCAAAATCTCTTGCTTGTTGTTCTTTGCATCCCAACAAGTACTCGCTTACTGAAAGAAATGATGAAAAGTAGCCCTGAATGCACAAAAGATACAGATGATACCCTCTTGTGAACAGCATGATCAAAGGTAATTTCTATGTGGTACTAAGCAATTTGAGGACAGAACTAGAGGGGAAGAAAACCCCTTACCTTTACTAATTCTCGGTGCCCGTGAATACATTGATCAAAAAGAGCTTCACGAAAGATACCTTCCACAATTTCTTTTGAATATTTTCTCTGCACTCTTCTGCAGGGAGCCTCCATTCGCATATATAAGCATAAGGAACCAGACATCAATGACCTTGTGGTCACGTGGCTGGTCAATAGACTTCAGCTCTTTCAGAATAGCCTCACAAAGAATCTGTACTCAAACTGAATGAGAATGGCTCTGATAAATCAATAATCCAAAAGAAAACCCTAAATTGAACAAGCTCGATACAATACATTTTTAAATCGAAGACTTGATCTCAAAGCGTCAAGGATTGAGGCCTCAGTGCTATGAGCCAGCGATTTGCCCTTAAGCTTCTTGTTCCGGGCAGCTCGTGAATCAACCACACCTACAAATTTTACTTGCTCACGAATCTGTGAGATTATCCTCCTAACATTTGTCGGGGTTGCAGAAAGTAGTAGGAACCTAAGTAAATGTGGCGTGTGCTCTCCATCAACCGTTCTAATGCAAGATATGGCAACGGTGACAGCCTTCAAGAATTTAAAAAAAGAAAGATAATAAAATTCAGTGAAACAACCAGAGCAGCAAGGTATGAGCACTAATAATTCAGCCAAAACCAAGATTCCAGGAAATAAAAGAACAGCAGATAGATTAATAAAGAACTAGCGAAAGCTCTGAAACCTGCTCCTGCAACTGGTCATCCAAGTTCAGATTGGAGAAGGAGTCGAGTACCGGCACAATGACCTCCGAGTCCTCCTGCAGAATTCGCTCGAGGGCAGCAACGACGGTGCCATGGCTCTGGTCGCCAATGATCTCCGGAAGGGAACCAATGATCTCCTTCTTCAGCTGGGAGGGAGATGGAAAGAACATCCATCAGCTTCTCAGAGAAGCCCTCAGCATCAACAAGGAAATCCAGCCATCGGAATTGGTTGATGATGAGCCTTGCAACGTCATCATTGAGTGACAAATGGTCGGCGGCGGCAGCATCAAAGTACTCTGGGAGCTTCTCAAGGAGCAGCCGCTGGAGCGGGGGCTGGATTGGCGCCACCAAGAGGAGAACCCTCACTAGGCTCTCCCCTCTTGATGGGCCGCCGTCTTGGGAGGCCGGAATCAAAACCCTGGATCGAAAGGAAAGTAGGTAAATATTAAAACGAAACAAAAGACAGGAGGAGGAGGGGGAGGATGAGGGAATAAAGATTGGACCTTCGGAGGTTTTGTGGGTTTTGGACGTAGGAGGAGAAGCCGGAGAGGAAATGGGAGCGGAGGGAGGGCTCGCAGGAGAAGCGGCTCTCAAGGTGGCGGCGGAGCTTGTGGGGTCGGCAGGGAGGGAGGGAGGACCGTCGTGAGGGACGCAAAGGGTGCATCCAGCGTCGGCGAGCAGCGAGATCATGTTGCCAATGTGCCGCTGGTCCTCCTCTCCTCCTCCTCCTCCTCCTCCTCCGATCGCCTTGCCTTACCTTGCTGCCGACACTGCTGCTCCTGGGGCGGCGGCGGCGCCGGTGGCCGGGGAGTGGGATGGGGCTACGGTCGCCGTGGAGGGCGGAGGAGGCGGGTTGGGTCCGGGGACAGGGGCAGGCCTCTTGCGAGGATTGGGAGGAGCGCTGCGCTGGAGGAAACCATGCCTTGGCTTGGATGGTGATGGAAGTGCCGCTCGGTTCTTCCAGGGGATGGAGTCGATTCTTGAATAATGGGGATTTTGCCCGCCATTTGGCGCGCTCACTTCGTCCTTGGAGCTGCACAAGAGTTGGGCTGCTGGGCCTCTTCCTTGTCCACCCCCAGGCCGGACCCAGGACAGGTGCTATGGAATGAGGTTCCGCAGGACGCTATCTCTTGGCAGGGATGGAAACGAATGGGATATAAATCTACCCATACCCCTTTCATAACTAAATATCTGGTACCTATATCTATACCCGTACCCATCCCAAGCCGAATCGAGTCGGATAAAATAAATAATACAGATCGAATCAGATCAGATAGATAAAATAATTAGATGGGATTAGATAAAAAACTCATCATACAATATTTAAATAATTTAATTAAAAAATAATTAAACTATATCAAGGTGGTTCGGGCAAGGCATGCCATTATTTGTATCTGACCCCTATCCACTTCAAATATTTTATCTAGAACCCATATCCATCCTAGGTTTTAATCGAGTCGGGATGGGTTGGATATTCGATGGATCAACTTCTATTGCCATCTCTATTTATTACACCTAGCTATCCCAAATGTGGAATATATCTTGAAAATTTGGAGCTTCTAGTTTCGACGAATATTCCCAAAGCTCGTGCAATGCACATGGCTAGGACAAGAGGAGAGAATAAAAGGTACAACATGATGCGTAAGGGTAAGAGAGAAAAAAGATATGTATGTAATGTGGAATCACAAATCAAAATAAGCACTTGAACTATGGTGCTCTTGGGGGAACAAAAATCACACGGAGCAACTACCAAAGAAAGAAATACAGGTGGACTTACGATTTTACCAATGAAGCCCTGCAACTAAAAGAAATATAACATCTTCTTTCCTTTTATTTTAGAATATGATTTTATTAATACATACTACATATCCATATTATACACACCAAGTAATTAACCATATAGCAAGTCAACATACATCTTTAGATAAATCGATATGTAATTCTAAAATATAATATTTACTGATATATAGTATACAGCCATATAAAATATATTTAGCAAATTAGTCACCTAAGAATTCAATACACATCTCCAACCAAATCGATATATAGTTTCTAGAACATCATATGTATTAGTACATACTATATGACCAAATGATATACGTTCATTAACTTTCTGTCTTTTGATATATATCCAGTAGTGATCCAGTATACATCTTCAAGTAAAATGATACATAATTTTCAGAATATATTTTTTACAGGAATATAGATCTGCTTTATATATAATTTCTACACGCTATATAGTATATACTCAAAAATATGATGTTCTAGAAATTATATATTAATTTATTTGGAGATATATAATGGATTTTAGATGACTAATTTGCTAAGTATGTATCACCTAATCATTTACTATGTACTAATTGATTTACTATATGATTAATTTACTTGGTGTGTATTATCTAAATATATATAGTATACATCAGTAAAAATTATATTTGAAATGAGGAGAAAAGAGAATGTCTTTTTTTTTAATCATAAGACTGATTACTCCATCAATAAAAGGAGCTTTTGAATTTTAAGTTCTTTAGTTAAGATGGGCACTAAAAGAAATATGGCAAAATCAGAAGCCTGTCCATATTTTTATTTTTTCTATGGTGCTTACACTATACAATTTTTTCCTTTAGGAAAGTTTGTCTTGTATGATAAATAGATAATTTAAAAAAATAAACTCATTTTTTAATTTTAATATAATTTTTTAATTATATAGTTGGTACAAATTTTTTATGCTCGACAAAAATGTCATTGATATTTTGAACTTGGATGTCATTGATATTTTGAACTTGGATTTTTCAAATGCCATGTTGATAAATACACACACTCTCTACCCCTATCCATTTTCCATCATTTTCTCCAATTTCTCATCATCTTTCTCTCTCTCCTTCTCATCCTTCTCTTCCTTCTCTTCGATGACTAACATTGTCGCTACACCATTAACTCTTAATCTACTTTTACCTTTCATAAACCATCCTCTTTCGCATCGTCTTCCACCACTTTTTAAACCTACTTGTGCTTCTCAGCATATCCCATAGCACCATCCATTTTCTTTTCTCTCTCATGATGTCCTTACCCTCTTGCAATCTTGGGCTGCCACCTCTTATGATCTCAAGTCCTAGCAAGTTATTTTCCTTCAAAAAAAAAAGAAGTGGAAAAAGAAGGGCCTGACCATCATGGTCTTTTGATAGCATCCATGGCAAATATGTTTACCCCACACCTTCTCTATATATACCCATCATCTTCTAAATTGGACTACTAACCTCCTCTATTACTTGGACTGCTAACCTCCTCTATTTCATCACAATTCAAATCTCCTATTTTGCAGAAACTTATGAAAGACCTAGTTCGAGATTGTTTTGATACTTATGCAAAAAAAACTTGCTAATATTTGCAAATAATTAAATAAATAAAATTTAGAAAAGAAAAAATGTATGCCTAGAATGAAATGTGGAGGAATACTACCTAAGAATGAAATCATTCTTTATATAGGTATCCGATGATAGGATGTCAAGCCTTAGCTTGCTTGTCGACTGTTGAGGCTTTAACATTGGCCAAAGGATGTCTAGGAGAGAAGGGAGAAGGTCTAGCAAGGGTTGTAGTTAGAGGTGATAAGTGAAACTAGAACCGGTGATATGGAATATGGATAAATCTCAATAATTTTTCGATTGAATTAGGATGACAATGATGGCATAATAGAGTAGGTTAGGAGGGAGGGGGAGAGACAAAGAGAGAGTATGAAAGACGGAGTCATAAATGCACTAGTTACCTCTTCTCTAACAAGATTTGGCTATGATCTCAGCAAGTATAGTGGCGGCGGCAAAGCAATGAAAAATTCCAAAGAGTATGGAAGAGAGAGAAAAGTGTTGCTTGAGTTGGAGATGACTATCCTTTTGGGTTAAGGAAGGATTATATAAAAATGGAGGATAGGTTTATAGCCTTTGACCATGTCGAGAATGAGCCAAAGTTAGTTTCCTTCTCCGATTCAAACAAGATTTACTTATGGGAGTAGACTACTTTGATACCAGGCTGAGCTAGTAGGCTAGGTCTTATTCTTATGGTAGGTTGAGCCTCACAAGTTGCTTCAAAAATTTCAGAACATAATCAATTGTATACTTTTTCTCTAATATTTGTTATATACTTAGCTCCAACAAAATCATAAAACCTAAATCTTCAATTTTTCTCTCCTTAAGTGTAATATCAAAGTTATTTATATTAACTTTACAATTTGACTCTCTCATCATCACTTATGATGCTTCATTGGTGCTTTAAAAGTACATAGATTTTAACTATTTCTAAACTTTATAAAATGTATTATGATTTGAAAATTGGTTTCATGATGTTAGGTTGCAATAATTTGTAAAACTTAGGTAAATCTTCTATCAGAAATATAGTTGGAAAGGACTTCTACCCTGAGATTTAGGTAATTTATTGAGCCCCTTATTCTATTTTATGAGTCACTGCTTGCATTTAGATAGTTTTTTGAAAGTTTGGTCAGATTATATCTATTATGTTTTCATAATGATTGTTACACAATGATCGCTTGTCTCATGGCTTTATATATAGACTGATGAATGGAGAAAGTGCACAGAGTTTATGCACCTTTCAAGAAAGAGATTTGCATATTTTGGTAATTTTATTTGTTAGTGAAAAATTGTATAAAATACACAAGTATATGATCAATTATGGAACTAAAGGATGCCCAAGAAATTTGTTTAAAAGGGCAATAAATTAATTATAGGAAGATGAAGTCATTATTCTTAGTGCCAATAGCTAGTGACAATATATTGTTGCCCAGCTAGACAACCCAAGAGGGAGGGTGAATTAGATTTTCAAAATTAAATAAATATATGCTGATTTTTCAAACAAATCAAGTGAGATGCTGTGAGTGCACGAAATTAAGGTTTGCAAACAGAAACAATGTTGCTCCAAGAATTGATTTTGATGATCGTAAATCATTTGAGGGGACTACTAATGAATTTTTATCTTTAAAAATATTTTGTGATATTTTAGATAGTCTAAAAGATTGAATTTAAAAAGCTTCATCAAGTGTGCCAAAATTGAAGTTTCTGCAAGTTGGAGAAGTTTTCGAAGTCTTTTAAGAGTATCAAATTAATTGAATCCATTTGAGAGTATTTGAAAGTATTCTGATAAGTTTCAAATATTAAATGCATAAAAATTAGGTTGCAACAAAATAGAACGACCCACCTGGGTCATCCCCTTGCATTGGGTAGCCGGCATGCTTCATTTTGGCTCATGGCACGCAATGAGACGACCCACTTGGGACGACCCACGCAGTGAGATGACCCCTAAGATCTTGAGACCAAAATAGAAAGCTGAACTTTCTATCTAGCCAAATGAGGTGTCACATGGGACTTCTCAATCACAGTGAGATGATCCATTTGGGATGATTCATTTTGATCGAGTTTGTAACGACTAGTTTACAGTCTATTTTTGATGCATTTAATGCGCATTAAACACTCTTCAATGGCTCTAAACCAACTCTAAGATATTTTCAAAGATAAATAATGACTATAAATACTCTCTTAAAGTAAAAAATCACAAGGTTAAGCAAGCATTCAAGTTCAAATATGAGAAAAGCTCTATCAGTCCTAAAGAGAGAAATAGAAGCATTTAATCACTTCACCAACCACTCTCCAGCAGCAATCAAGTGTGAAATTTATTGAAGGTGTTTAGTAAAAGCTTCTTCTCCTTAAGTATTATATTTCTATTACATTTATTGTGTCTATTTAAGGAGATATTATGCTGAATTTTTCGTACCCTATTTTTCTCATATTGTATTTGGGTTTTTGAGTTTTGGGGGGTTTCAAAACTCAGATAGATTGATCCGAACCTAAAATCGGAGTATTGAGGGTTAGCTTGTATCCGAAAATAAGTATTCTTGTTTGGATAGCAAGGATCGAAGGTGTCCGACGTGATGTAATCTTTAAAATATATTTAGTAGATTGAATTCTCAAGTAGAAACTTGGAGAGTGATGTAGATGTAAGATTGGCACCGAATCACTATAAATTCTTCGTATTTATTGTGCTTACCTCTATTTACCTATTTTTTATGCCTTATACTTACAATCTTATCATTTGTGTTTGAATTTATTTTTATTGAAAATCAACCATCTCCACTCAAACACTTTAGCATATTGTTTTAATGCACTAATCTTTAAATTTTAAAAGACCCAATTCACCCTCCCTCTTGGGCTCCATATCTGGATAACAAGTAGTATCAGAGCTCGATGCTCTAGTTCTTGCTTGATTTAACCATCAAGAGCTAAAATTTATGACAGCCTAATTTGGCACATCCCTAGCCAAGGGCAATCCACAAACCGACTTTCACTTTTTAATGGGTCAAACTACACCTATTGAAAATTTGGATGAAATTTTTATTCAAGCACTTAACTATGACATGTAGAATATTATAGTAAATAGACCACACACACCCACTAAATTGATTGATGGTGTGTCTCTCCCTAAGTCGGAAGGTGAATGAGATGAATTTGATAAGAAATGGCTCAGCTCAATGCTAAAGCCATGAATATTTTATGTTGTACTTTGAATGCTAATAATTTAATTGTATTTTCACATACAACTCAGCTAAAGAATTTGGGATAGATTAGAAGTCACACACGAAGGTACAAACTAAGTAAAAGAATCTAAGATCAATATGCTTGTACACAACTATGAACTGTTTAAAATAAATCTGAAAATTAATAACTCAAATGTTCACTCATTTCACTCATATCATAAATAATTTAAAAGTTTGACAAATATTATTCTAATAGTGATCTTGTGAGAAAAGTACTCAAGTCCTTATCAAGATCATGGGAGGCAAAAGTAACTGCAATCCAAGAGGCCAAAGATTTAAATATTCTATCATTGAAGGAGCTGCTTAGATCCCTCATGACTCACGAACTGATCATGAAGCAGTACACTGAGGAGGAAACCAGAAGAAAGAGGATCATAGCTCTTAAGTCGACAGCTCAGGAAGAAGAAGACACAGAAAATTAGACAATAGCGAGGAAGATGAGGACTTGGCTCTGATTATCAAAAAATTTAGATACTTCATGAGAAGAAAAGACAAGGGACCAAGAGAAGACCACCAGTTAAGGAGGAGCCGAGTAAAAAAAAGAAAAGAACAGTCCATCATCTGTTATGAATGCAAGAAGCTGGGCCACTTCAGATCAGAATGCCTCCAGCTCAAGAAAACTAAAAGAAGTTCAAGAAGAAGAAGGCCATGATGGCTACATGAAGCTATAGTGATAACTCCATCATTGATGAAGAATCTCATGAAGAAGCCAACCTATACTTTATGGCACATAAAATAAGGTAACACCCAAAACTCAAAATGAATTTACTTATAATGAACTGTTAGAAGCTTTTAATAAACTTTTGAATGACCTAAAAGAATTGGGAACAAAAATAAAAATTTGAAATCAAGAAACCACGCATTAGCTAAGGAAAAGAAGAAGTTGATAAGAAAATGAAGAATTACAACTAAAGAATCAGTCTTTAATAAAGAAAAAATAAATTTTTTAGTCAAAATAAAACTCTTGTAAAAGAAAATCAAAAACTAAAGGAAGAGGTAATCAAGTTAAAATCTATAGTTGGCAGATTTACACTAAGTTCAAACAAACTTCAGATGATTATTGACAGTCAAAAGCTATATATGATAAAGTGAGACTTGGCTATAACACTCTAAGAAAGCAAAAGTTTTCGAAAATATTTTGTCAATGCATCTATAAAAAACTGTCAAGTATTATTTGTTTTAGATGTGGCAAAGTAGGACATAAAGCTTATTTATGTTTATCAAATAAATTTGATACTAGAAATATTAAGAAATATGGATTTTAAAATAAACCATTGTGACTAACTGCAAAAGACCCAAGTTAGCTTGGGTACCTAAGGTTAAAAGTTGATTTCATGTATGCAGATGTGTCTTGCATCCCAAGCAACTAAATGAAAGTGGTATCTCGACAATGGATACTCAAGACACATGACTGGTGATGAATTTAAATTCATCATATTAAAAGTCAAGAATGGAGGGATGGTCACCTTTGGAGATAATGGCAAAAAAAAGATCATTAGTATTGGTAACATTGGTATCACTTCCTCCACTTGTATTGAAATATATTACTTGTAGATGGTCTTAAGCATAATCTTTTAAGTATTAGTCAATTATGTGATAAAAGTTATAAAGTAGTTTTGAATCATCTATGTGCATTATAACTAGTCCCACTGATATTAGCATTAGATTTATTGGATATAAGTATGACAATGTATACATAGTTGATTTGAATGATCTATCCTTACGAAATATGCAATGTCTTGTGGCCATGAATGCTAAAATTAATGAGACTAGTTGGTTTTGACACCGTAAGCTTGCACATATTAGTATGCATATATTTTTAAAATTATTAAAAAAAATTAATTTTTGATTTGTCAAAATTAATTTTGATAAAGATAAAATTTGGGATACATATCAATTAGGTAAACAAACCAGAGTTTCTTTAAATCCAAGAACATTATTTCAACTTCTAAATCTTTAGAGCTCTTATATGTGAATTTATTTGGTCCTACAAGGACAATTAGTCTAGGAGGAAAAAGAATGGTTTGTAATCATTGATAATTTTTTGTGTTTTACTTTAATTTTATTTTTAGCTTCTAAGGATGAAGTATTTTCAGCTTTCTCTAAGTTTTATCGAAAGATTTCAAATGAAAAAGGTTTACCAATTTTTCTATTCAAAATGACCATGGCACTGAATTTGAAAACAAAGATTTTGAAAATTTTGTGATGAAAAGGCATAGATTATAACTTTTCGGCACCTAGAACACCACAATAAAATAGAGTTGTTGCAAGAAAAATAAAATTCTAGAAGAAATGGCCTGTATCATGCTATGTGAAAGCAAACTTCCAAAGTATTTTTGGACAGAAGTAATTAACACAGCATATTATATTCTAAACTGTGCCTTAACAAGATCAATTTTAAAGAAAATACCTTATAAATTATGGAAGGATAGAAAACCTAATATATGTTATGTTCATATTTTGGTTGCCGGTATTTTATTTTGAATAATGATAAAGATAGCTTAGGTAAATTTGATGTTAAATCTGATGAAGCTATCTTTCTTGGCTATTCCACTTTTAGCAAAAATTTTAGAGTGTTTAATAAAAGAACACTAGTAGTGGAAGAGTCAATTCATGTAGCTTTTGATGAAACTAATAATTTTTCATCAAGAAAGAGAGAGGATACTGATGATGTAGATATCATAGAAGATAGAATGAAAGAACTCATCCTCAATGACTCAAATAAGTAAAACAAAGATCAATTGGATGAAAAGTATAAGGATGAAAACATCAATGATTAGAACATTCAAGAACAACCTCAAGACACAGATAATCTTCCAAAAGAATGGAGGTATGTCCACAATCATCCTAAAAAATTAATAATTGATGATCTGATATAAGGAGTAAGAATTAGATTCTCACTTAGAGATGTTTGTAATTATGTAGCTTTTATTTCACATCTAGAACCTAAACAATAGATGAAGCGAAAAAAGATCATAACTGGATAATTGCCATGCAAAAAGAGCTAAACCAATTTGAAAGAAACAATGTATGGACACTAGTTGCTAGACCTAAAAATCACTCCATAATAAGAACTAAATGGGTATACAGGAACAAGTTAGATGAGGATGGAAATGTAATAAGAAATAAAGCAAGATTAATAGCTAAAGGATACAATCAACAAGAAGGAATTGATTTGATAAAATATTTGCTCCTGTTGCTAGACTTAAAGCCATAAGAATGCTACTTACTTTACTTATTTTATAAATTTTAAATTATTTTAAATAGATATTTAGAGTACTTTTCTAAATGATTATATTGCTGAAGAAGTATATGTAGAACAATCTCCAGATTTTGAAAGTCATAAATTTTTAGATCATATATTTAAGTTAAACAAAGCATTGTATGGATTAAAATAGACTGCTAGGGCATGGTATGAAAGATTAAGTAAGTTTTTATTAGAAATAATTTTTCAAGAGAAAATATTGATATTTTTTTTTATAAAAAGAAAGATAAAAAATTTACTTATATAGATATATATTGATGACATTATATTTGGGTCTACTAATGAAAATTTGTGCCCAGAGTTTGTCAAGCTTATGTAGGGGGAGTTCGAGATGAGCATGATAGGAGAACTTACTTTTTCCTCAGACTTCATATTAAGCAAATGAAGGAAGGGATCTCCATCACCTAAATTAAGTACACAAGAGAACTATTAAAAAAATTAAATGGAGAGCTCAAAAATTATAAGTATACCTATGACCCCTTTCTGTAAATTAGAAAAAGATGAGCATCATAAAAATATTGATTCAAAGCTCTATAGAGGCATGATAGGTTCTTTATTGTATCTTACTGCTAGTAGACCTAATATAATGTTCAGTGTATGCATGTGTGCTAGATATCAATCTAATCCTAAAAAATCTCACTTAAATACTGCTAAGAAAATTTTTAGATACTTAAAAGGAACACAAAACCTAGGTCTTTGATTTTCAAAATAATTTTCTATAAACTTAATAAGTTACTCAGATGCAGACTTTACTGGATGTAAACTAGATAGAAAAGTACTAGTGGAATTTGCTAATTTTTAGAAATAAATTTAATCTCTTGATTTAGTAAGAAGCAAAATTCAGTAGCATTATCTATGATCGAAGCCGAATACATTGCAGCTGAAAGTTGCTGTGTTCAAATTCTGTAGATTAAACAACAACTCGTAGATGTTAGTATTGAATTTAAAACATCCCCATAAGATGTGATGATATTAGTGCCATCAATTTGACCAAAATTTAATTTAACCCTCTAAGTCAAAACACATTAAAATTAGATATCATTTTATAAGAGAATATGTTCAAAATAATGACATAACACTTCAATACATAAATACTGAAAAATAACTAGCTGATATTTTCATCAAAGCACTAAATAAAATAAATTTTGTGAAATTAGAAGAGAATTGGACATCCTAGATCCTTCTGTTTGATTTTCAATCATAATTTCACTCTCAAAATTTATTAAAATTTTTTGACATCATTATCT
Source organism: Elaeis oleifera (assembly GCA_000441515.1). NCBI lineage: Eukaryota > Viridiplantae > Streptophyta > Magnoliopsida > Arecales > Arecaceae > Elaeis > Elaeis oleifera. Next base: position 112,296 of record KE505731.1, read on the forward strand.
TAATTTTGAGAGCCATCTATCTTTTTTAGATTTTTCAAGATAATTAAAAATCATCAATACTATTCAGATACCTTCTCGGATTTTTTTATTGAAATACTCAATCAAAAATCATATCAAAATTTATCTGGACTTCTAATGATCATCTCAACTCAATATGATCAATTTTATTTTTTATTTTTGAATTTTTTCTTATTTTTAAATTATTTTCTTATCGTTTGAACCTTTTCTGGATGGGACGACCCATGTGGGATGTCCTAATTGATCGGACAAACAGATTTCATGTGAGCCGATCCGTTTTCTATTCCATTAAATAGGCTTTTGGAGTATCTCAACCCAAAACCCTTCCTCTCTCTCTCATCCGAAATCTAAGAATCTCCTTCTAGATCTCTCCAAACCTCAAAATCTCACAAAACCATAGATTACTCTTCTCAAATTTTTTGATCTCACAGCTCACTCTCTTGATTTTCTCAAATTCTAAATTCTAACCCACAGAATCCGTAAGAAACTCTCCAAAATCATCTTTTTCTCTTAGTTTTACTTCAATCCACATCCTTCTCTACCCTCTTGACCATTTTTCATCCTCTCTTTGGGACATGGGCCCCAAAATGAGGTTGCCGCAAAGAAGGAAGTCGGTTAGATCTTTGGAGGCTGAGGAAGGGAAGAAGAAGGCAGCATAAGAGCCAACCCAAGCATCTCCATCGGTCACTTCAAATAACATTCCTCTATCTGCTGGAAGGTTGCTTTGAGAAGAAATGTGGATTTCAAGTTTTTAAGGCATGATGATTTTTAATTACAGAAAAATTAATTAAGCAAGGATGAAAATTTTTCTAAGCTTGTCTGAGTCGGTTTATATTGATTTGGTCAAAAATTTTATTCAAATTTGGTGTTCTCTGATGGTGTTTTGAGATTTGCTGTGAAGGGAGTCCAAATTATCTTGAATGCACCTAAGCTAGGAAGATTTCTTCAGATGCCTTATAAAGGTAGTTGCTTAGATGAGCTATACAAAAAAAAATTGGACTTAGAACTATCCTTGGAAGAGAAGATGTAGAAGGTTTTCTAAAAATTAAAGTCAAAGATCTGAATGTGGAAATGAGGTTGCTCCACCACATGATGTCTAGAATTTTCTTCCTCGGAGGGGAAATATATGATTTGATGACTGGTAGGGATATTTGCTTGATGCACCATGTTGTTTCTGAGACTCTCCTGAACCTATCTTCCTAATAATCGATGCCATGAGGGAAGCCTTGAACAGATCCAAGGCTCCCTTGCCATATGGCATAGCTCTCACTGTGATTTTTAGGAGGTTTGGAGTGCGTTTTGAGGGAGAGATTGTTTGTAGACTGTCATACACTGACACCTACAACAACCACTCCTTCAGGCGCATGGGATTTGTTAGAGTTGATGGACATTGGGTCAAGGGTCGTGCAGCTGCAGTCGAGGAGGAGGATGATGAGAAAGAGGAGCATGCTGAGGGGGAGGGTCCATCTTCACCTATGCCTAGGCGAAGTCCAGTTGATCACCCTTTTCAGAGCCTGAGGCAGGATCCTCAATCAAAGTACCCCCATCGAGCCGTACAGTACCATCTTTAGTTTGGAGGATGATGATATGGGACTGTTGACTAAGAGAGTGGCAGGCATTTTATCTGTTCAGCTGCAGCGATTTCAGGATCAGTTTCTTCAACAGTCTCACTAGTTCCAGTAGCAGTCCTCCAGTTGGGCGGCAGCAGTAGTATCGTCAGGCTCCGTCGAGTACTTTCTCTGATTTTTTTTCAAACCTTTCTATCGTGCCATATATATCTTTACTGATGGAGCTCTTGTCTGATCTGAGTACTAGACTGGAGAGTGTAGAAAGCTTCCTACTCAGGTTCAGTGATAGGATTTTTGATATTGAGAGGAAGATCACATAGATTTTAGTTTCTCTATCGAGAGGAGCGAGCACTTCGAGCATCACTTCATCTTAGTTGGATGATTTAGCTCGAGAGATAGAGAGACTCCACAGCCAGCTTCGTTCTTCTCTTGAGCTGATTCGGACAGACATCAGAGACTCCAAAGACTTCGTATCTGCTGATCTAGATGGGCTCCAACTTACAGTGAGGGAGATCTTGTCCCAGCTTGATGCCATTAGGACTCAGCTTCAGTCTAGGCCCTTCGCATCTAGTGAGCCAGCCTTTGTTCAGTCTATTACTTTTCATCCTCTGACATCTTCCTCTCGGACTAGGCCTTTCGATCGAGGACAAGGCAGATCATGTTTCACCGATCTTGATCTTGAGCTCGATGTCTATTCTCAGTGATTTCATCATTTTGTATTAGGTTACTTAGTTGTATTTTGTAGATTGAATGTATAAGAGCTTTATACTCATGGATATATATTATGATTCTTGTAACCTCTCTTTTTATTGTAATTAATAAATGAGGTTATTATCATGACTCACTTCTTTTTTTTTGGATGAATGAATGAATGAATGACTGTTATATTTAAATGAATGCACTATTACTCTGATACCTGACATTGAACCATGAAAAATCTTACTCCTTTTAGTCTATTTTTTTTTGATGATGTCAAAAAAGA
>KE505731.1:115020-132475 GCA_000441515.1 Elaeis oleifera
GGAAGATTTTAACTGACTAAGAACAATCCTTAGAAAAACTCTGATACCTTCACAAATGAGTTTCAGCAAAATAAATTAAAATATTAAAATTATTGAAAATATGTATCTCACGATTTTCTATCTTTGATATATTCCTACAAGTGCTTCACAAACCTAAATTCTTTGAACTTTAAGGACTTATTTTATGAATACTCAAATATTTTGTCATCACCAAAAAGGGAGAGATTGTTGCTTCAAGAATTGATTTTGATGATCGCAAACCATTTGAGGAGATTACTAATGAGTTTTTTATTTTTGATGAATATTTTTGTGATATTTCAGATAGTCTAAAAGATTGGATTTGAAAAGCTTCATCAAGTGTGCCAAAGTTGAAGTTTCTGCAAGTTGGAGAAGTTTTCGAAGCTTTTTGAGAGTGTCAAATTGATTTGAATCCATTTGAGAGTATTTGAAAGTATTTTGATAAGTTTCAAACCTTAAATACATAAAAAATTAGATTGCAATAAAATGAGGTGACCCATCTAGATCATCTCCTGGCATTAGATAGCCGGCACGCTTCATTTTGGCTCATGGTATGCAGTGGAACGACCCACTTGGGATGACTCATGCAGTGGGATGATCCATCTGGGATAATTCTTGAGGTTCTGAGATCAAAATAGAAAGCTGAACTTTCTATCTGGCCAAATGATGCATCCCATGGGACTTCCCAATCACAGTAGGACGATCCATTTGGGACGATCCATTCTGGACGAGTTCGTAACGATTAATTTCAATCTACTTTTGATGCATTTAATATGCATTAAACACTCTCCAACAGCTCTAAACCAACTATAAGATATTTCAAAGGTAAATGGTGACTATAAATGCTCTCTTGAAGTGAAAAATTACAAGATTAAGCAAGTATTCAAGTTTAAATCAAAGAAAAGCTCTATCAGCCCTAAAGAGATAAATAGAAGCATTTAATCACTTTACCAACCACTCTCCAGCAGCAATTAAGTGTGGAATTCATTGAAAATGTTCAGAAAAAGCTTCTTCCTTTTAAGTATTATATTTCTATTGCATTTATTGTATCTTTTTAAGGGGATATTGTGCTGAATTTTCTGTATCCTATTTTCTCATGTTGTATTTGGGTTTTTGAGTTTTTGGGGGTTCCAAAACTCAGATAAATTGATCCGAACTTAAAATTAGAGCATTGAGGGTTAGCTTGTATCCAAAAATAAGTGTTCTTACTTGAATAGCAAGGATCAGAGGTATCCGATGTAATGTAATATTTGAAATCTGTTTAGTGGATTGAATTTTCAAGTAGAAACTTGGGGAGTGGATGTAGATGCAAGGTTGGCACCGAATCACTCTAAATTTTTTATGTTTGTTGTGCTTGCTTCTCTTTACCTGTTCTTTGTGCCTTATACTTACAATTTTATCATTTGTATTTAAATTTTTTTATTAAAAATCAACCCTCTCCACTCAAATACTTTAGCATATTATTTTAGTGCACTAATTTTAAATTTTAAAAGACCTAATTCATCCTCCCTCTTAGGCTCCATATCTGGGCAACAAATAAGAAGCCATACATACAAACATAAAGAATTTTTATAGTAGTTCCATGCATTCTAAGCGCCTACATCCACTCTCTAAGCTTCATTTGAGAATTTTCACTATGATCTCCTAATTACAGTGTGATTGTTTTGCCCAAGCTCACAATCAAATCCAGTTAATTTTTCGAGATCACCAATTAAAACTTTTACGAGCCTCTCCTTAGGCTCTCAATCCAATTTTCAGACTTGGATTAAGCCTTTTTCCAAGTTTCAAATCGTCTAAAATTTGTTATAGAAATTTTAGAATATAGAAATTTTATAATTGAAAAAACTCCTTAATGAGCTTATGGAAGTCATGGATACTCGCTTGGAGAAGACTTGGAAGCTTTGCACTTAGTGCACACACTTTCTTCTGATTGCCTTCACAAAATCCAAGAGCTTTGATTATGGAGTTGGTGAATGCTCTGGAATGCGCTATAAGTTGAAAGTAGGCTTCTTTTCTTTGTATATGCTTTTCTTTGTATATACTTTTCTTTTATTCATTTGGGTTAAGTCTTCAATCAATTCCTGATCATTTAATGCTTTTTGAATTCAAAATTGGTAGTTTTTGCCCGTTGGAGACCAAAACTAGCCATTACAGTTTTTTTGGATAATTCTGCACCTTCTGCAGAGCTGGTTGTTATGGCTGTCAGAGGCTCAGGAGTCGACTTGTAGAGCTCAAGAGTCGACTCGTGTTGTCTGCAAGTTGACTTGCAAGATCCAAGAGTTGGCTCTTGTAGGTGAAGGAAAAATCGCAGGGTGCATGTTAAATTAACAAAATTTTATGCAGCGGAAACTAAATTAACCTAGCATGCATCTATTAGATCTCATGTCATGAGACCATGCCTATCAAGTCCTTGAGATCTAAAGCAAAAATTAAATATATCAAATATATAAATATGAAGATCTCATCTTCATCTTAGCACGGATAGTCATTCACCGTGGTTTGATGATCGTGGATATCTCTTTAGGTTCTTGAAGAGCTGCACAAGTATCCGACCTCTACAAATATTTACGAGAATGATCTAGGATGCTTCTCTCTTGTTTCTTCTCTAAGAAACCGGCATGCACTTCGAAGAAAGATGGAAGAAGAGAGAACACCTTCTCTTTTGTCTTCTAGGTGGAACACCCAACATCTTGGGCATGGAGAAGGAGGACGTCCAACTCCTTGGATGTGGAGATCAAGGATGCCCAACACCTAGGCGTGGGCATGAGGAAGAACGAAGAGAGAGGGGTGTGAGCACTAGAGAGAGAGGAGGCACGGGCTTGATTTTTATTAGGATTTTGAGATCGTATCACAAGGCCTTTTTATAGGCTTAAAGGAGTCCTATTTGGTTAAGAAATTTGATCAAATTAAATTCTTATCTCATAAGAAATCAAAACCAACTTTCTTAAGGACTCTGGGGTGCCTCTCTCTTGCTCTTTTGGCATCAAAATCAGATGGAGCGTGTACCCCATCAAGGCCTTCTCTTCATGTCGCATAAGATCAAGTGAGGCACCAATCCAAGTTGGGCGTGAGCCCAATCTCCTCCAACCTTAATTAAGATGGAAAACCAACTCTTGGCTACCATATAGCATGCAATTGACTTGATCCAATCTCCATCTCATAGGAATTCAAGTCTATAGAGGATTTGGATTTAACCATGTGCTAGCATAGTTTCCTAAATCCAATAAGATTTCTCAAATCTTTAACCCGATTAGAACCACATGAGTTGAATTGCTCAATCCTAGATCAATTCTCTCTGTGTGTGACCCTATAAGTATAATTTTATCTGATAGTAGGATATATTATGATCTTCAACAATAATATCATTGAAACTCCTTTCAATGGATTAAATATTTTCAATTTAGCTAATTTGAGAATTATTGATCATCCAAATAATTCTTAATTAGTCCCACAATCCACTAGTGACACCTACCAGTATATAGTAACAATCTAGTAAAACTGAATAGATAATCTCTAAGTGCAGTTACCGTGTGATCCAGTTCTTCTATCGTGAGTCCCGATAAGACTGAGATTATGGATAACTCGTCAATCTAATTTTGTCATATGTAAAATTCAATCAATCTAAATTCTTAGTAAAATTTTATAAAATTTTTTTCTATCATTCACACTTGCCATGGTCATGGACTTCCAAACTAGTTTCATGATCTACATAGGATTTATCTTTTCTATGAAGGTCGATAGATCTCATTTAGGTGCACACCTTACTCCTACAATGAATTTACTGTAGCCAGCATATACTTTAAGACTCCATATGGTTAGAAGACTAAATTATGGTGTAGTCAAACTACAGCAATCTCATCGTGAATAGTCGAGGCATCACAGATCAGAACTATTCATACACTACAGTATAGAGTATGTCACTAACGAAAAGTAGATATTCAAGTGACTACTTATGTTGGTCACATTCAGTACACTTATTCTCTAACAAGTACCTACACTCTTACTTAGTATCTCCATACTGTAGATTCATGACTCATCTATCCTTAAGGGAGGAGATTCATGTACCAACATATCCGGATCAATCATCGTCTTCATGATGATCCTTCGATCAGAAGTAATTTATGAATTGACCGTCAATGATATATGTCTTAAATTCTTAATTTTTAAAATATATGTCATCATCTCGTTAATTTATTGGACGATTCATAAGCACGTCACATAACATGAATGGAACCATAACCCAAATTTATTTCATAGATAAGTCAAAATTACAAATTATGCCCTTAGAAAGATTACATGTGTCGGTCTAATTGACTTCTAAGGCCTGCATCTAACAGTAGGTGCATCAAAAAATAGCTCTCTATCTCTTTGAGAGGGTCAACTCGACTCTTCAAGGAGTTGACTCACAGAAGTGTGCTAGATCTATCTGCGTGCCAGAGTTGACTCTTCTTCATCAGGAGTTGACTCCAACTCTTCAAGTTAGCTTTTTAATGGAACATATCTCCAAATGTGTTCTCATGATTCAAAACATCTTAAGTAACTTCAAAGTTTATCAAAAGTATTAGCTTCCTACAAAATATTCTCCAGACAAACTTCCAAGATATAGTTCTTTTTATACTCCAATATTTTATAATTCATCAAAATCATTCCTTGGGTCAACACATATGAATAAGAATTGGATATACTCAATATATCTATAAGTAGCACTTTAATTTTCTTTTCCAACTCCGAATAATCTCAAAAGAGAGAATCTCACAAGTTGGATAAGTTGGGATCAAGTCTATAGTCTATACCATAATAATATGCCTCATGCATCAAAGATAGTTATGGAGTATCAAGATGGGTGTTATCTTCTACTCAGTTATGATAAGATAAAAAAAATTATCCCCCATCATAATAGCCACATTAATATCCTATCACCATTCTCATCAGAAACTTTTATCTTGAATAGAAAATATAATTAAAATATACAATCAATCAAATTCTAATAACATGCTAGTGCCACGCCCAACCTACATAGCCCAACTTTACACATTTACATTGTTTAAATAGATCAACTATACAGAGCCCTCATTTTTTCATGAATTGCGTACTCATATTTAGATAGTTTTGAAAGTATTAGCCATAATATGTCAATAATATTTTAGAAGAATTGTTGTATGTTGACCACTTTTCTTATAGCTTCATCGACTGATAAAGGGACAAAGTATGTAGAGTTCATATGCTTCTCATAAAAGAGATCGATAAATTTTGATAATTTTATCTTGCTACAATAGAAGATTGTATAAAATACAAGAATATATGATCAAGTTATAGAACTAACTGTGCCAAAAAATGTAGTTTATATGCTAGACCACCTCGAATAATTTACTAATTCGAACTAAAGTGAGACAACTACAGGTTTATCAATTTCTAACTGAAAGTGGATTTTAATATTTCTCTTGCACTTTCTCTCTGTCATAGTCACCTTATTTGGTACACCTTCCAGCCATGATCGAGTAGGAAATATCTTTTAAGATATGTTTAGTTAAGGGGAGTTGGGTGCCGAAATGGGAATAGAAATGAGTGACTCTTTCTCCAACCATTTGACCGATGGGAGTTTCACACACATTCTCATTCTAGAGAGGAATAGAAATACCCCAATCCCCCAAAATCTAATCTACACTCTCTTTCAAATATTCAAATTTCATTCTACCAGGTTTATTTAAAAAAATGATTTTTCAAAAACCTCAATCAGTGATTTTGATTCCAATTCAATTATGAATCAAACATGCTGGGGAATATAGATATTCTGATTCTCATTCTAATCTATTCCAATTTTGATTCTAATTTTATTCGAGAACCAAATAATTTTTTGCTCTTTAAGAGATTGGCACTTAACTGTCTCAACTAGCATATCTTAGCATTAAGACTTTGTACAACATGATATGAAAACCTATTTGGAGAATTTAATTTTAGACTTTTTATTGCTCTAAATTGGAATACTTTTAGATAGATAACTAATAAATGACTAACATTGAAGCAAAACCCATTTTTGAAGAACAAGAGAAATATGGGCATCATCTAATCTCACCTGGAGGTTGGGATATGAAGTGTTGGAAAAATTAGAGGGGTAGCCTTGGGGAAGCAAACATAAAGCGAATCAGGTTCCACAGCAAGGATTTCTCTCGAGCCCAATGGAAGGGGAGGCTAGAGCTGTTGGAAATTTCCAAGAACGATCAGATCAACACAAACAAAAACTAAAATTTGACACAAAAATGTAGACATGAAGGGTGGAGGGGTCTCACCTTGAGAAAAGGATTTCTTATCTTGATGAGAAGGAGAAGTCTTCACCTTAAGGAGTCTCATCGAAAGAACCTTGACCCAGCAATATGGGAGGCTAAGGGGTCTTGAGCACTCTCAAGCTTTCTAGCTCGATGGCTAGAAGGAACTCCAGCCTAGTGATGAGGGCAAAGGCAAAAGAAGGGCGGCATAAAGCTCACCTCCTCCTTTCATTCGCATGATGAGGGTTCTCTTCGTTCGTTATCTTTTGAAGGACACAACTATAATTATATAATTTTATCTTGAAAATTTTAATTAAAAAATGAAAGTTCATTAATAAAAAAACTTCTCGATATTTGCCAAAAAGTACTTTATAAAGCTTCTCCCAAGTAGATGTCTTTAGCTTCATGAAAAAGCCAAAATAGCTACTATAGGTTTTATCAAACATCAATATAAATATTCAAAGTGCTTTTAGAGGGATGAAGTACTTTCTGGCCCCTCAAAAGCTATTTCAAATGGGACCTAGGTTAGATTGTAGGATATGAAACTAAATCATGATGGATTTTTTAATCTTTATATCGTAACCACCATGGTCCACCTCCTATTGACTTGTATGTGAATGCATTTATGGTAATGCAAAAGTTTGGATATCTAATTATTTCAAATAATCTATATTGGATCAATTAATGATGAGTGGAAATCTATAGCTCAGATATTTCATAGTATTCATGCAGTACAAAACCGATATCGTTCATCTAGAGCTCTAATCTTTTTAAGTGCTTTTAACATATGTTTCATGGGATAGCTTCATTTAGATTACATGGGTGAGAGGTCTTAGGAAATGTTTTGTTGTTTGTTAGATATTGGGATTTAAATATCCAATCTAAAGGCACTAAATGGGCAAACCCTTCATATTTAATATATAGTTTGTATATTTTGAAGTTCAATGGATGAGCAAATAAAGGGGCATATGTACTGACTCAGGGATAAATTTTGATGATATCAAAAAACTTAAGTACAATTGATATCAATGTATGCTTGAGAATATGGTTGTAAGGATTCTTTGATGCTCAAAGGTTACACATGAAATTAAAAGAAGCCCTTTCTAAAATATTCAAAAAAAATTCTAAAGTTTTTGACAAGAGATGAAAAAGAAGAGTCAATCCAAAGACATTAAGAGTCAACTCTAGCATACCTTAGCAAGTCTAACTGTTAACCCAAGAATTGGTTTTAGTGATTATAAATATTTGAGAGGGATAATATGATTACATGTCTTTGGAGTAGTTCAATAGTGTATTTCAGAAAACTAAAAAATTTTAGTAAATAATGATACATGGAGAAAGTCAAATATTAAATTTTGAAGTTGGAGATAATGATTTTCGAGAGCTTCAAAAATATTCAAGATAACTTTGGTGAAAGAATTGTACTCTACAAGCCAATCACATATATGATGCAATAAGATATTTCTGTATTCTATCTTCCTAACTCATATATTTGATATTAATTATTAATAAATTAGATATTTATTTATTATATGCTGCATCTTGATGCTTGATTAAGATTATAATGAACCTCATAGATTAGGATAATGGTTTGAGGATCATGATGAGATCATACCAGTAAGATCTAAATCTTTGATCACCTAATCTAAATATTTTAGTTGTAGAATTATTGATTTGGAGATCAATGATATTGATAAGACTGGCATATCTTATGTGTGCTTGATGGAGAGGATGGTTGATCTCACAATCACTTGTGTAATGACATTAATACAAGAATGTGGATGCTCATTAGAGAATGAGTTCACTGAATTGACCTAATAAAGAACATTTGATGGAACTTTATATACATATCAAGCTGATTATTCTCTAATAGGAGTAATGCAAGTGATTCTTAGATCTGAGATCATCATAGTACCTCATGTATATGAATCTATGCTTTTGTTCATATCCTAACATGACTCTCTAAGACTTGTATGGGATGTTTTGGGTATAGTGAAGTATGCATGAAAATTATGAGTGATCAATAAGGAATTGATCACTCTCTATAAGGGGAGAGAACATCCTATATGATTTCATAGGATGATGACTCGAGAAGTTTTTAGCCAAAGCAAGATAATAATGAGAAAGAGTTTCTAATATATTATCAACTAAGTCATCATATTTAGATTGAGATACATATGAATAAGTATTTGGACTTGATATGATTTCATGCTCATAGTTTATCAGGGATGTTGTATGATCGAAGGATTAAATTACATTATGACTCACTATTAAAGATATTTTTGATATTTCTATCAAAATTTCATAACTTCTGAATAGTCATGATATGTTACTAGACATCAATCTTGACTTATGGACTTACAAGAATTAAAGAGTTTGATTCAGCAATCAATTAGAAGGAGTTTTAATTAATTGATGTATTTAGACTGATCTATTTCTTTTTGAGTTAGTTTGATCATGAGTCTGAGTCTATTGTTGGCTAGATGTGAAATACAATGGATCATATACTTAAGGATTTGATCATGGACTAAAGTAATTAGATTTATTAAAAAATTTTAGATTTAATTGACATGCTAGCACATGAATTAACTCAAATTTCTAATCAAGCCTAGCCTAAAGTTGTTTGAGCTAACCTAGAACTTGATGCCATGATCTAATCTAAAGGGGCTCACACCCAAGGACTCCTAGGAACCTAAAACTCTTCACATGAAAAGAGTTTCATGCGAAGCAAACCTCCTCCATGCCATCCACATGCCATTTATTCAATGCCTCTTTCTTTTGTGCACCTGAAAGGAAGAGTCCTTCTGAGTTAGTCCTCTTAAATTCTCTACCTTTATTCTATGCATCATATCTGATGGCGCCTTGGAGTGTGTACACTGAAGGAATAGTTTTGGTGCTCTACAACTCTTCCACACCCCAATTATTCCATGCATTCTATTTATTTCACATAGAAGCCAAAGTGTTTGGCCCCATACGAGAAGCTGTAGCATCAAAGGAAGTGTTCTATACCCCTTCTTATCTTATAAATAGGGGGCGCTCCAAAGGAATTAGCATGCAAATGGAAGTGGATTGGGCATATGAGTTGAAGAGAAGAAAAAGAGAAAAAAAGCAAAAAAAAAAGGAAGAAAATAAGAGAGGAAGAAATTATAAAAGCAAATTGTCTATCTTTCTAAGAGATTGAAATATCCAAGAAAGAAAGGAAGAAAAAAAGAGAGAAAAATAAGAGAGGAAAGAAATTATAAAAGCAAATTGTCTGTCTTTCTAAGAGATTAAAATATCCAAGAATTGGATATCTAAATCAGAAGAGCTGTACAAATTTTTGAGAAAAATTTTAGACATAATCTTTATAGAGTTTTTGAAAGCTATCAGATTGCGATGCACTTCATCCTTAAAAAGAAGGATTGTTAAATTTTGTGAAGTTGTCTTCAGTGTCGCAATCGATTGGAAAGATCTGTGATCGATCCTGTGTGGACTACCATTGGAGGACATCCACATGGATATCTGGTGGAGATCACACTTGCATTTGATCGCTTGAAAGTATAATTCTTATCTGAATATTATGCATACTAATCTTGATTGAAATCAACAGGGTTTACATGAGATTGAATTTTGATTTGCTTGCTTTTAAGAGTTAAAATATATTTTAAAAAATAAAAATTAAAATTATATTCCTCTATGCAATCGAATCTTAATAGTGGTATCCGAGTCATCTTTGTTAGATTCAATCAAACAATATATTATTATTGTAATATAGATTAGATCTAATTCTTATGATGCCATAATGATTAATTGATTATGTGCATAAGTTCTTAAAACACAAAATTATTTGTCCATGATCAATAGTTTAGCTATAATTTTAGTTGCTAAATTTAAAGTTTACTAACTTTTGAAATTTTTATGGATGTTGTAAATTGATTCATGGTAGATAGATGCTATGATCAATTGATACGGGTATGATGGACTTCAGGTCAATTATTAATTGGTCAAACCTAATTGGATTATAGTTTGAATCAGAATTAATCTTAATTAGAACAAGATTCAAAATGTTGACTCAAGTCAAATGTTAACATATGATTAAATCAAGAGTTAAGTCCAAATCATAGTCCTATGTAATTTGGCTCAAGAGTTGGACCAAAACCATAAATACACCCTATATGATTCTAGGGGTCATGATTTTGGCATCAACATACGAAGGATATACAATTTGAATAACATGATTATTATTGCTGGATAATTATTAGTTATCTATTGCTTATTATGTATATGTTAGGATGTGCTTGAGACCAAAAAGATCCTCAATTAGAAATTATATTAAGTTATAATAGTGAAGTATTAAGAATACCGTCCATACCTTCCTTCAAACTAAGTCAATAGAATATGTCAAAATTTGTAGTGAATTTATTGTATTATCCACAAGACTTGCTATAGAAATTGATATGGTATTGACAAAGTACGTAACGATGTTTATGGCATATTCGAATAGTGTGGCCTTATTATGTTATTCACAAAGATAGCATTGTTCAAGTATAACTATATAAGAATGAAGAATCAAACTTAATTAGAACACTATAGTTTGTTGTGCTATCCATAAGACTATAAATATTTTAGAGGTAAAAGATATGTTGAAAATTATATGAGATGCAATTGGTAAGAGTTACCTACCCTTGAACTCATAAATACTTGTTGTGCTATCCACAAGGTGTTTGTGAGGAATTGAGATCTCAACCCCACTTAGAAATAAATAAGATTTCTTATTTTCATACTTAAGGACTATGAAATTCGCTAAATAAGTGAAAAACATAACTAGACAAGAGACCTGATCTAGTTATGTATGTCATCATGAGTAGTCCACTTATATTTTATTCTTATATTTATAGATTAAATTACATCATGGCATCCTCACTTTCACTGTGTGACATTCTTAATGCTAACAAGTTGACTGGACCTAATTATATGGACTATTTTAGGAAGTTGAGAATTATTCTCACATAGGAGAAAGTCTCCTACATTCTTGACACTTTCACTTCCGATATAATTGGAGAAAATGCTACTAAGGAGGATAGAGCCACACACAAGATGTGGTATGATGGTAGTATGATTGTTAAATGCATCATGTTAACCTCTATAAGTAATGAGCTATGGAGGCAACATGAAGGCATGGATGTTCATTCCATATTTTTGAATTTAAAGAACTGTATGTAGAATAAAATAGAACTACCAGATATAAAATATCCAAACAGTTATTTCATATCAGGATGAGTGAAGGAACATCTGTTCAAACTCATGTGCTTAAGATGATTGATCTGATCACTCGATTAGGTCAATTGTGTTTTGTTATGGATGGCGAGCTGAGTCAGAATTTGATCCTACAATCATTCTCTCAGTTTGTCATTAATTATCATATGAACAATAAAACAGCTACTCAAAATATTGAAGACAACTGAGAGCTATTTCAAAGGAGAAAATGCATCAGTTCTACTTATAGATAAGATCTCCAAGAAGAAGACAAGCTATAAGGGTTCAAATAAGAAGAAAAGGTGAACCTAGCTAGCATCTCCAAGAAGAAGATAGTGAAGAGTGTCTCCACCAAAGATACTTATTACCACTTCATAAAGAATGGACATTAGAAGAGAAACTACAAGCATTAGCTTATAAGTTTGAAGTAGCAAAAGGAAGAAATATTGCTAAAGATTTGTATGATACAATAATTTATCATTAAGTACTTCAACTTCAGATTTTTGGATATTAGATACTGCATGTAGTTCACACCTATGCAAATCATTACAGGGACTATGAGGAATAAGAAAGCTAAATGAAAGTGACTTCGTACTCTTCAGTGCTAGTAGAGAGTCCATCTTGTCCGAAGCCATAGGAACCATTTTGTTGAAGTTGCCTTCAGGCAAAATTTTGAAATTAGAAGGCTATTACTATATACCAAATATTGTTGGAAATATTATTTCAATTCTTATGTTATTAGCATGTGATTTTGAAATAAGAAGAAAGGGCAAAGGTTGCTTTATTTATCATTCTGATAAATTTTATGGTAGTGCTTTTGTAGATAATAATCTTTTATTCTTATCACTTAATGATAATGTTCTTCATATTAATCAAATAAGAAAAAAAGAGAGAAGATGTGAATGTCACATATCTCTAAGACTGTTGAGTTGTCATATTAATGAGTCAAGGATTAGCAAGTTATATAAAGAAAAGTTCTTTGATCCTTATGATTTTGAATCATATGGAACTTATGAATCTTGTCTCATAGATTAGATGATCAAAACTCCATTTACTGGATATAAAGAAAAGGCAAGGACTTATTGGACCTAGTACATATAGATGTTTGCAGCCTAATGACAACTCATATCAAAGGTGGATACTCCTAATTTATTATATTTACTGATGATTTATCAAAATTTGGATATATGTATTTAATAAAGATAAATTTGAAGCCCTTGATAAATTTAAAGAGTATCAAAAAATGATTAAAAATATACTGGTAAGAATATTAAAGCTCTTCAATCTGATCAAAGAGGAGAACACTTAACGAGTGAGTTTCTTGATCATCTTAAACATAATGAAATTCTCTCTGAATGGACTCCTTCTTATACTCTACAATCAAATGATACTGCGGAAAGAAGAAATCAAACCTTATTAAATATGGTACGGTCCATGATGTGCTTCACAGATCTTTCGATCTCTTTTTGAGAATATACTCTTGAGATCGCAGCATATATATTAAACAAAATACTAACTAAATATGTTACTAGCACTCTATATGAGATATGAAAATGTAAGAGGCCGAGTCTCAAACATCTGAAGATAGAGTTACTCTGTTTATGTCAAAAATATCGAAGCATATAAACTTTGTGCTAGATCAGATAAGTACAAATTTGTAGGTCATCCTAAGAAGAGTTTAGTGTTGTGCAATTTTTTAGATCATGGAAACTCGAGAACACCAGCAAACCACATATGAAAGAGGTGGCACTAAGATTTTGCTTGAGAAGGGAACGCTTCTCTTCTTTCAACCTTTGGAGGTGGCGGCTAGGGTTTGCTCCCCTCCTATGATGGCATGCAATCAGAGAGAAAAGAGAAAATGAGGATTTCGAGAGAAAAAGATTCGATTCATTCCATAATATTATAGATTACATATATATAGCCTATACAATGTGTCAAAACCCAAATTTGAAAAATTCTCTGGACTAACCCAAATGTACTCACCCAAATCCATTTACACCCATGGTCTGATCATGCACTTACTCCTTGAGTTAGTCCCCTTAAGACCCATCAAATTAGGCCTTAAGACCTAGGATCAAAACCTGATCCTAGATCCAAACAGAAATCTCGTGCATCTATTCCCACAATTTGAGTCAACTCGGTCAGAGCTCGAGTTGACTCGCCTGCACTCGAGCCAGTTCAACCAATCTCAAGTCGGCTCGAATGCCATGCCACCAGTGGGCCATGAAATGCTGCTCTCTGTTTGGTATTCGAGCCGGCTCTCTCAAAGCTCGAGCTGGTTCGACCTAATCCGAGTCGACTCCTCCTAGAGTCGAATCGACTCCTCTATTGGTAGAAGCCCTTCGCTTAGTTCTTGCTCTACCTTGTATCCTAGGTACCCAGAACCCTAACCAAGATCCTTAAAGTCCTTGTCGCTGAACCTCGAGTCTGTGGAAATGGTGCACTATCTCCACCCTAGAACCACTCCTGTCTTAGCCTATGACCGCATCTGTCATAGTGTATCTAGAGCCTATCGAACCGACTCCACCTGTGGTCACCTCCAAGGCTATGGGGGCACCATAAAATCTCTATAATTCTATCTTGGTGCGTCCAAAGCCTTGACGATCATCACTCTTCATCGAGCTCCGATCCTCTACACGTTCTGGCCAATGAGGAGTGAAGCCAACTGCATAGACCTCCTCGCCATTATAGTATATCTTAGCCCTGGAGCTTTCAGAGAGATTGCCACCGCCTTCCTTATGGATGAAGATCTCATCCTACATCCGAGCACCTCTTTTGTAGGTCCTATTATCAGCAGCTCTGCCCACCATTGATCCAGCAGCTGCATCTGTTGCTACCTCCGTTACTCCATCTATCGTACCACCAGTTACTTTACCTACGACTCCCAATCGCTGTAGCTCCAGCGACTCTACTCGTCATTGCTCTAATGGCTTTAGTCATCACTGGCCAATGGCTCTGACCATCGTTGCTCCTGTGATATGCTCCATCGCAGCATCGAAAATTCTGGAGTGACTATAGCTCCACTCCCCTATCTCCGACCCACCTATGGCCCATGCTGATGAAAGTCTCCTCATAGGTCTTCGGGTCCTCTCCACATCTTGTCACCATCGTAGCATCTATCCCTGATGCATATGCCTCTAGGCCCTCTCCTGGAACCTGCTCACCGCTGTCTGAGTGTCTGGGAGACTCCACCTCCCTCTACACCTCCTTGCCTAGAGCCTGTGCCATGGCCATGGTCTTTATCATCATTCATGAAAGAACCTCTCTCCGATGCTCCTCCTCCATGTGTGGATGCACCTATCCTTGGTGCTCCACCTCCCTGTGATCTAGTGACCTTGCAATAGACAGCTCTAATAAACATACCATCAACTATCCAATTTGTACTGATTGGATCTCTGACTGATCCTCCATGGCTGAAGCAATCACCTCGACCTCCCTAGACACAACAGATTTCTCCATCTGGTACAGATAACTCCTCAACCTCCTCTCTCTCATCACAATCCTGTTACCTTTGGAGACATCAGCACCCTTGAATCACTTCTAAAAATGAAGCTCTTTTTCTCGAAGTATCCAAGTGATACTATGCTCCTCCTAAGATCCGGGGCATGATGCACATCTGTCAAGGTCTGCACCTCCCGTCATACATCCTCAGCCTGATAGAACCCACTCCTGCTACATCACAAGGGCTCCCATCTCCTAGTATCACTCGTTGCCTCTAATCCAACTGTGTATAAGAAGTGAACCATGCCCGGTGAGGTGTACAGTGATAAGAGCTAGCAGAGTCCAGTACTCATCAATCTGCTTCCTCCCTATGTCCAGTCGATAACATCAAAAGATCATCTGATACTTTGCTCTCAGCTACTGCACTAGATGACTCCAGTCTGGAACTTTCTTCTATTCCTTTCTTCCTTTGAGGATAATCTCTCATCATATGCCCAAGTTGTTGGCACATATAACACCTTACCTCCCTGATACTCCTTGGGAAATTCTGCCTTCTTGTTGCCTCACGTCCATCCTTCCCCTCAAGATCTTTCACCGGCCACTATGGCATCCTAGGGAAGCTCTGTACTACCCCTCACCATCTACTCCCTTTGCTCGTTCATCCGAAGGATCGATACTATCTCCTCATAGACTAGTACCTCCTTCCGTACAATAGAGTCGTCACCAGAAGATCGAAACTCCTGGATAGTGAGCACAGCAACATCAGAGACTTATCCTCCTCCTCCATAGCCACACCCAAATTAAGTAGATCCATACTCAACTGGTCGAACCGCTGAATATGTCCCACCACATCTCCACCTTCTATCTGAAGGTTGTAGAGTTGTTTCTTCATTATAAGTTTGTTGCACATGTTCCTTCCCATGTACAAGAAGTGCAATCTTGACCACAAATCTTTGGATCTCTTCTCTTCCAATATACCATATAGCACTGAGTCCACTGAATACCACCTGATCAGCGAACAGACCCTCTTCTCCAAAGAACTCCAAGCCCGATCTATCATCTTCTTTAGTTTTTCTTCAAAGCCTGATCCAGTTCCTACTGAACTAACAGACCTTCAACCATTGTCCTCCACATCGAGAAGTTCTCCTTTTCGTCAAACTTCTTAAAGTAGAACTTCAATGCACTGCTCATGATGTCTCAAACCACAACCACAAACAACAAGATTTGTTTGAGAAAAAAATACCTTTGATAGGAAAACCTTGCTGATCTGAAGATCTTCAACTCCGATCTTCAACTCCCGGTGTCTCATATCTTCTCCATGCTCTAACCTGGCTCTATTACCAATTGTTGTGTAATTTTTTCAAATCATGAAAATTCAAAAATGAAGGAAAGTACAGTAGTGCTATGCATACAATTTTAAAATTCTTCCCAATGGATATATTAGATTAAATGATTAAATCTAATTTACATGCATAAGATCTAATCTAGACTACCATGTCAAGATCTATAATATGATTTAACATGTATTTAAGATCTAAAAATGGAATTTGTATCAATCTAATCGATGCTGCAAACTAGATCTAACACTTAGATCTATCAATACTAGTTTAACAAGTTCAAAACTTGTTATTAGATTGTGGATTGCTGATCTCTACAAATATCTCACATAGGAGAGAATCTCTTCTGATTGCTCGCAGTCGCATGAAGACGTCCGACCTCTATAAAACATCCACATAAAGACTGACATAGATCAGGCTCTTTGGAAGTGCTAGCTTACAAGGATCCTCAAGGGCTAAACTCTTCTTCTTTTTTATCTCTTGGACACTCCAAAAGAAGAAAGATCTAGAGGAGGAAGAGTGGAAGAGAGAGAGAGCTTTGAAGAAAAATAAAACTAGCAAGGAGAATATATATGGGGCATCCACTGTTGGAGCCCCTTTACATAACAAGGGGATTAGGGTTTTGGTCAAAGGAAAGGATGCCAATATCTCCATGCTAAAAACCAATTTAGCATCCCAAAAATTTCATAAATGAGAGTTGGCATGAGGAAGGAGATCTGGTATTTCTCACACCCAAAAATACTTTAAAAAAATAGAAAAAGATCAATAGGCGCCACCCTTCTTTCCAAGTATGAAAAATCTCTTTCCTTCTTATCTCCTTATCTCTAATTCGGATCGCATGCAAATTAGGCAAGAGATAGAATCATGACTCATTATGCTTTGCTGCCCACCCTTACAAGGCCCTCTCTCTTCACGCCAAAAATCTTATGCCAAAATTATTTTGGCATTAAGAATAGAGGCATGGGTCCTGGGTGGCACAAGAGATAAGGATAGAGTTCTTGCCGATTGAGATTCTTCATTTTTAATTTGATTCTAAATCAAATCAAATTTAGTTTGAACCTAATGATAGAATGAACATAATCTAATTAAGAGCTCAATCATCTCAATAATTCTAACCAATTAGAAATTAGTTGAGTCTAAGTCCTAGATCAATCAGGATCA
>KE505731.1:132495-145731 GCA_000441515.1 Elaeis oleifera
AAATCTTCTATTAATAGTAGAGTCTCAGTCCAGTGGGACTCTTCTTCAGAGTCCCAATCTTAGTAAGACTCTTCACTAGAGACACAATCCAATTGGACTCTTCAGCCATCAGATCAGACCGAATCTTCTAATGTGTATAACTCCATAAGTTCGAACCTAAGTCGGTAGTATAGAATAACTTTCTATACTAATCGATATAACCATCTAGCAATGAGATCCAACGTCCGAATAGATCGAAAATTGTAAAGTAATATTCTAGAATCTACTAGCATATAGTTACCGTATAATCCATCTTTTTGATCCTAATGCTCAAGGTGATCTAAGATTTGACTGTCAATCCTAATATAGTCAATCATATTGTATTTCAACTTTTTAAATTCATCACATAGATTATTCTGACCAAAAATTTACTAAATTAAAATACGCTGATGTATATCTCTTACTAATTCAAAGGGGTCAATTCCATCTTGACTCACACACCAACTTGATAAGCACTTGACTGCATCCAGTAACCTTCCATCATTGAATTAAAAATTCAGATGGTCCGACACTAAAGTACAATGAGTTGCTTATAAGTCACTGCGGTGATCTTAGGTCGGAGAAATATTTATACCCATATCTTTCACGAGCTACTCTTGACAGTAGAGTGCTCGATAAATAATCACATTCGGTACGAATGTACACCTACATTCTACCTGTATGCCATACCAGTATCTCCACACTCCTTGGTTAAGAGGATAACTAACTCATATGGCACACAACAACCTCTACTTGATATTGCTATCATCCTATTAACAGCATATTATTCGGTCACGAACACATTTTAAGGACTAAACAATAAATTCTCTTTTGTCAATTAAATATAGTCCAAAGGCCTTCATCACAACACAAGAGTTCAAATAAAATGGACAAAATATGATGAAAACATCAAATAATTTTATTAATAAAATTTATATATAATTACAAATGTGAGCACAGTCATCAACAGACTGACGATTGGCTTTGAAATATATTTTCTAACAGAAAGCACCAGCAAACCATATATGAAAGAGGTGGTACTAGGATTTTTCTTGAGAAGAAAATATCTCCCTTCTTTCAACCGTTGGAGGTGGCAGCTCGGGTTTCTTCCCTCCTATGATGGCGTGCAATCAGAGAGAAAAGAGAAAATGAGGTTTGGGAAGAAAGGATTCGATTGATTCCATAATGTTACAGGTTACATATATATAGCCTATGCAATGTGTCAAAATCTAAATCTAAAAAACTCTCTGGACTAACCCAAATGCACTCATCCAAATCCATGTACACCTATGATCTGACCATGCACTTATCTCTTAAGTTAGTGCCCTTAAGTCCCATCAAATCAGATCTCCTAGGATCAAACCTAACCCCAGACCCAAACAGAAATCCCATGCATCTGTTCCTGCAGTTTGAGTCGGCTCGATCAGAGCTCGAGTCGACTCGCCTGCACTCAAGCCACCTTAACCAATCCTGAGTCGGTTTGGATGTCGTGCCACCAGCATGCCATAAAATATTGCTCTCTGTCTGGAATTCGAGCTGACTCTCTCAAAGCTCAAGTTGGCTTGACTTGATCTAAGTCGACTCCTTCTAGAGCCAAGTCGATTCCTTTGCTGGCAGAAGTCTTTCGCTTGATTTCTTGCTCCGCCTTATATCCCAAGTATCCAGAGCCCTTAACCAAGGCCTTCGAAGTTTTCGTCACTGAACCTTGAGCCCGTAGAAACTATGCACTGCCTCCACCCTAGGACCACTCCTGTCCTAGCCTATGACTGCACTCGTCATAGTGTACCTAGAGCCTATTGAACCGACTCTACCTGTGGTTACCTCCAAGGCTATGGAGGCACCACAAAATCCCTACACATAGGATAATACTTTATCATCCTACTCCACAAAGATTTTGTCAGTAAGCATGCCATTTTTTGAAAAAAAGAGTTTATCTAAGACGGGACAGTGAAAGAACAATTGAACTTGGAGAAGTTCAAAACCTACAATCTATCTCGAAATAATATATAGATAGTCCACACGATAATCCTCGATCAGAAGTACCTATTGATGTGGCACAACCACAACATGCACCTCCTCTCTAAAGATCAATTAGAGTGCGAATGTACCTCTTAGATATATGTTTGTCATTAAAAATGATAATGTGCCACTTATCATTGAGAATGATGATTCTATGATCTATTTGAAAGTAGTCAAGAGTAGCGACTCTGACAAATGGCTTGAAGCCATGAAATCCAAAATAATTTCATATATGCCAATCAAGTTTGAACTTTGGTTGATGCACCTGAGGGTGTGACTCTAATAGGTTGCAAATAAATCTTTAAGAAGAAGATTGGAACAGATAGCTAAGTAAAGACCTACAAGACCTAACTAGTGGCAAAAAATTTTAAACAAAGGCAAGGTGTTGCCTATGAAGAAATCTTTTCATCAGTAGCCATGCTCAAGTCTATTCAGATTCTGCTTGCTATAGCTGCATATCATGACTATGAGATCTGACAGATAGATGTCAAGATTATTTTTCTCAATGAAAACTTAGAAGAAAAAATCTACATGACTCATCTAGAGGGATTTATCTCTAGTAGGAGAGCAAATCAAATATACAAGCTAAAAAAATCTATTTATGGGTTAAAGCTGGTATCAAGGAGTTGAAACATCTATTTTGATGAGATAATTAAATTATTTGATTTTATCAAAAATATTGATGAATCATGTATGTATAAAAAGATAAGTGAGAGTACTATTATCTTCTTAATTTTGTATATGGATGATATACTGCTCGTTGGCAATGATATCCCTATTTTACAATCGATCAAAATTTTGCTATCATAAAAATTTTTCATGAAAGATTTGGATGAAGCATCCTATATACTTGGTATAAATATCTATAGAGATAGATTAAGAGGATGCTGGCTTGTCCCAGTCAAGGTATATAGATCTGGTGTTGAAGAGATTCAACATGGATGGGTATAAGAGAGGTTACTTACCATGAGTTATGGCATATATCTCTTTAAAAAGATATCTCCTAAGACACCTGAAAAAAGAAAGAGAATAAGTTCTATGCCTTATGCTTTGACTGTGGGATCGATTATGTATGCTATGCTATGTACCGGACCTAATGCGGCTTATGTTTTGGACATTGTAAGCAGATTTCAGGCAGATCTAGGAGAGAATCATTGAAAAACTATCAAAAATATTCTCAAATACTTAAGAAGGACTAGAGATACTTTTCTCATATATAATGGATCTAATTTGAAACTCAAAGAATTTATAGATTCTAATTTTAAACTAATTTAGATGATAGTAAATCCATATCAGAGTATGTATTTACTCTATATAGTGGTGCAGTGAGTTGAAAGAGTTTTAAACAGCAGACTGTGGCTGACTTAATTACTAAGGCAGAACACATTACTACTAATGAGGTTGCTAAGGAAGTCCTCTAGATGAAGAAGTTCATCACAGAGTTAGATGTGATTCTTGAGATTGAACATCCTATGACCTTTATTGTGACAATATTGGATTGTTGCTTAAACCAAGGAACCAAGGTCTCATCACAAATCCAAGCAAATCTTGAGGTGGTTTTATCTCTTTCGAAAGATTGTCGAAAGATAGATGTGATCATAGAGCAAGTTGATATCAAGAACAAT
This sequence comes from Elaeis oleifera, assembly GCA_000441515.1. Lineage (NCBI taxonomy): Eukaryota > Viridiplantae > Streptophyta > Magnoliopsida > Arecales > Arecaceae > Elaeis > Elaeis oleifera. The sequence continues at coordinate 136,158 of KE505731.1, forward strand.
ATAGCAGACCCATTTACTAAGGTGTTATCACAATAGCAGTTTGATCATCACCTTGATTGCATGGGCATCAACGATAGAGGTGATTTGCTTTAGTACAAATGGGAGATTGAAAAAATTGTACCCTACAAGCCAAGCATATATATGATGCGATGGGATATTTTCTATATTCTATCTTTCTAACTTATGTATTTGACATTAATTATTAATAAAATTAGATATTTATTCATTATATGTTGCATTTTGATACTTGATTAAGATTATAATGAACTCCATAGATTAGGATAATGGTTTTAATTAGAATCATGATGAGATCATATCCGCGAGATCTAAATTCTTAATAGTCCTAATCTAAAATATTTTCAATCGTAGGATCATTGATTCAAGGATCAATGATACAGGTAAAACTGGCACGCCCTATGTATGCTCGATGGAGAGGGTGGTTGTCTCACAATCACTTGTGTAGTGATACTAATACAAAGATATTAATGCTCATTAGACAATTAGTTCACTGAATTGACCGAATGAAAGAACATCTAATAGAGTCTTATATATATGTCAGCTGATTATTCTCTAGTGAGAGTAGCGCAAGGGATTCTTAGACCTAAGATCATCATAGTATCTTATGTATATAAATCTATATTTTGGTTAATAGTCTAACATGACTCTCTAAGACTTGTATGGGATGTTTTGAGCATGATAAAGTATGCATAAAGATTGTGAGTGGTCAACAAAAAATCAATCATTTCTTATAAAAGGAGAGAATATCTTCTGTAATCTCATAAAATGATGACTAAAGATGTCTTTGGCTAAAGCAAGGTGATAACTCATGTGATCAATCCTATGTGGACTATCATTGGAGGACATCCGTGTGGGTCTCTTGTGGAGATCACACTTGCATCTAATTATTATATACTTGAAGGTATAATTCTTATCTAAATATTATGTATATTATGCTTGATTGAAATCAACAGGGTTTACTTAGGATTAGATTTTGATTTGCTTGCTTTTAAGAGTTAAAATATTTTTAAAAAATATAAAAAATTAAAATTATATTTTGCTGCACAATTGAATCTTAACATTCGAAAGGATGGAAGATAATTTGTGATGTTTATAGGTAAAAATGTGAGAAAACAACTTTCTGGACATCCAAGGCTAACCTCTAAATCTTATTGGCATCCCATGGGTCATCCCTTTTATTTTGGAGATATTGGCAAATTGGGAAGGCTTGGAACACCATAGAGGGCTACCCATATGTCAACCCCTGGGCCAAGGGGTGACCCTAGTGTCTACCTCACCCTTTAGGTTGACCCTTGGGCCAACGGGTGACTCTAGGGTCAACAATTAATATGCCTTAGAGCCAAACAAAGATCTGCTTCTCTATTTTTCATAGGAGCGATCCCTGTGTCGACTCCTAGTTTCAATAGGCTATAACGGCTCATTTTTAGTTTGAAATGGATGCATTTAATATTATCCAATCACTCTCTAATGCCTTTAAATTGCTAGTAATGATTCTCTAACATTCATTGAGGCTATAAAGGCTTTCAAAAGGAGGAAAAACACATCAAGAATCAAGAAAAATATTATCCAAAGTGATTAAAGCATCTAGTGAAAAAGTATTCATTTCAACTTCGACCATCTCTCCTAAGTGCACTCACTACTCTCTTCCAGCTAAGATGTGCATTTAAAGGCTTCTCCATTATTGTTTAAAGTGCTCTTATTGTTATTATTGTGTTTATTAAGGATCTTTGATTGTTTCTTGTTGTATCTTTCTTATACTTAAGGGAATAAATTTTGAGTGTGCCAAAATTTGGAGAAAGATTGATCCATACATTGAAACAGAGTATGTTGGGTGTGCTCGTACCCGAGAAATGAGTGACTAGCTTGAAAAAAGCTAAGATATTTGGTCAGTGGGATCCGATATTGTAATAAAAATGATTAGTGAATTAGAATTCTCTAGTAGGAGTTTGGAGAGTAGATATGGGTGATTAGTTTGGCATTGAACTAGTATAAATCTTTATGTTTCTGATGCTTTGATCTTTCTTGGCTTGAGTACTCGGTTTCTTATCTTGGACACTTTCTATACTTACCACTACACATCACTTATTTTTTAAAATATATTTATTGTGATACATATCACTTAAAATTTTTGAAAAATCCTTTCATCTCCCCTCTTAGGTTATTTAATCAGGCAATAAGTAGTATTAGAGCTCGGTGCTCAAGTCCTTTCTTGATCTCACCCTCAAGAGCTAAAGATCTATGGCAACCAAAGTTACTATCTCACTTACCGAGGGGCAATTCATAAATAGGCCTCCATTTTTCAATGGTCCTAGCTACATCTACTGAAAACACGAATGAAAATATTTGTCCAAGTATTCAACTATGACATGTGGAGTATTATAGTCAATGGACCTCATACACATGCCAAATTTATTGATGGTGTGCACTCTTTCAAGCCCGAAAGCAAGTAGGATAGGTTTGATAAGAAAATGACTCAACACAATACTAAAGCTATAAATGTATTACATTATTCATTGGATGCAAATAAGTCCAATCGTATTTAAACTTATAATTCTACAAAGAAATTTGAGATAGATTTGAGGTAACTCATGAAGACACTAATCAAATTAAAAAATCAAAAATAAATATGCTTATACATAGATATAAACTTTTTAAAATAGAGTCTAATGAGTCTATTAATAAAATATTTATCTATTTATCGATATTATTAATGGTCTCAAAAATCTTAAAAAGTCTTATTCTAATAGTGATCTTGTGAGAAAGATTCTTAGATCACTGCCAAAAGATATAGAAAGCAAAGATCATAGTGATTTAAGAGATGAAGGATCTCAACGATCTATCTTTTGAGAAGTTTCTCAAATCACTCATGGTACATGAACAGGCAATGAGAGAATATAATGAAGAAAAGATTAAGAAAAAGAGAACAATTGCTCTCAAGTCGACCGCATAAGAAGAAGAGTCCGATTAATCCGAAGATCATGACAAAAATGAAAAGATAGCTCTCATTATCTAAAAATTTAGAAGATTCATAAAGAAAAGAAGATAAGGGATGAGAAGAAAGCCACTAGCTAAGAGAGAGCCTAGCAAAGAAAAGATAACGAGCAAATGCTCATATGCTACAGATGTAAGAAATTGGCCCAACTTAAGAAAGCCTATAAGGAGCCAAAGGAGAAGGTAATGATAGCTACATTGAATGATAGCGACAAATCAAGCTCCGATGAGGACGTTCATGAAGTAGCCAACTTGTATCTTACGAAATATGAAAATGAGGTAATCTCTACATTTTTAATGAATTTGCTTTTGATGAATTTTATGAGGCCTTTTATGATTTATTAATGATTTAAAGAAGCTATGATTAAAGAACAAAGAGTGAAAAATGAAAAACCAAAGTTTGATAGAGGAAAATAAGAGATTTCAAAAGAAATGATGATTCTAATATGTGAAAATAAGAACTTAAAGATGGAAGTAGATAGATTAAACCAAGTATGGATAAGTTTATTTAAGTTCAAAAAATTTTAATAAATCTTGATAGTCAAAGATAGTGTATAACAAAGCCGGTCTTGGTTATTACACACTAAAAAGCATAAATTTTTAAAAATATTTTGTTAATATCACTCATGCTAAATTATTAAATATTTCATATTTCAACTGTGATAAAGTAGGATGTAAATCATATGTATGCTACTCTAGTAGATTTAGTAGCTTTAATATAAAGAAAGCATGTGTTCAAAAGGAAACTATAGTAATTAACCAAAAAGGACTCAAAAAAGACTTAGGATGCCTAAAATTAAAACTTAAATTTCAGTTGTGGGTGTGTGTTGCAACCCTTGGATCAAAAAAAAAATAGTATCTTGATAGTAGATGCTCAAGATAAATAATGGATGATGAATTTTAATTCATCATTATTGAGGCAAAAAATGGAGGGATGATTATCTTTAGAGATAATGGTAAAAGAAAGATCATTGATTTAGATAACAGTGGTATCACTCTCTCCATATTTATTGAAATATCTTATTGGTTGATGGTCATATGTATAATCTTCTTAGCATTAGCCAACTTTGTGATAATAGTTTAAAGTTATTTTGAATCATTTGTGTATTGTGACTAGTCTCAATAATGATGGTATAAGATTCATTAGACATAGGTATAGTAATATTTATATGGTAGATTTGGATGATTTATCTATGCAAAACATGCAATGCCTAGTAGCAATGAATACTAAAATCAACGAGACTAATTAGTTATGGCATCATAGACTTACTCATGTAAACATAAATTTACTTTCAAAACTTACTAAAAAGGATTTAGTTGATGGTTTATCAAAATCGAGTTTTGAAAAGATAGGATTTGTGACGCATGTTAATTAAGGAACAAACTAGAGTATTTTTCAAACCCAAAATCATGTCAACTTTTAGACCCTTAGAGTTATTGCATATAGACTTATTTGGACCTATTAGGACTACTAGCCTAGAGGCTAAATATTATGATTTTTGGATTATTGATTCTTGCTTTACTTATATTTTATTCTTAGCACATAAAGATAAACATTTTGAGCATTTTCTAAATTTTATCAAAATATTTCAAATAAAAAAATTTATCAATTCTAAATATTCGTAGTAATCTCATGGAGCTAAATTTAAAAATGATGATTTAAAAAAAAATTTCAATGAAAAAGGTACTAAATATAATTTTCTACATCTAAGATATCCCAATAAAATAGGATGGTAGAAGAAAAATAAGACATTATAAGAAATGGTTGATACTATATTGTGTGACAGCAACCCCCCAAATATTTTTGAATGTAAGCAATTAATATGACATATTACATTTTAAGTCATACTTTGATTAAACCTAATTTAAAGTAAATACCTATAAGCTTTGGAAAGGTAGAAAACTCAACATTGAGTATTTTTATGTTTTCAATTACTGATGTTTTGTTTGAACAATGATAGTGATAATTAAAATTTGATATAAAGTCAGATGAAGACATTTTATTGGTTAGTCATCCTCTAGCAAAGTATATAAATAAGAGGATCTTAGTTGTAGAAGAATCAATATAAATTATTTTTATGAGACTTATGATATTCCATCAAGGAAGAGAGAGGCTGTTGATGATGTTATAGGTCCAATTGAAGAATAAATGAAGGAACTGACCTTAAAAGATTCTACGGTATATGATGAGAAAGAACATGAAAATAGAGACAAAGATAAAGGTGAAGAACAACAAAATCAATGAGAATAATCTCAAGGTACACATGATTTTCAAGAAAATAGACGTATATTCATAATCATTCAAAGAAACTCATTAGTGGTGATCCTATACATTGGGTGAAAACTTGTTCGTCACTTAGAGATGCATGCAATCATCTTACTTTTATTTTTCATATTGAACCAAAAACTGTAGATGAAGTTGAAAAAGATCATAATTAGATTAATATCATGCAAGAAGAACTTAATCAATTTGAAAGAAATAATATATAGACTCTAATAAGTAGATCTAAAGATCATCCCATAATTGGAACAAAATGAGCATTTAAAATAAGTTAGATGAAATAAAAATATAATGAGAAATAAAGTAATTAGATTAGAGGACATTAGACTCTTACTTGCTTTTGCACATTATATAAATTTTAAATTATTTTAAATAGATGTTAAAATTAGTTTTTTAAATAGTTATATTATTGAAGAAATTTATATAGAGCAATCTTCTAATTTTGAAAATCACACCTTTCCAAATCATGTTTTCAAACTAATAAAACTTTATATGGTTTGAAATAATCACCTAGAGCATGGCATGAAAGATTTAGTAAATTTTACTGAAAGATAATTTTTAAGAGAAAATATAGATACTACTCTTTTCATTAAAAAAATCATGATGATATCTTGATTGTTCAAATATATATTGATACATTATATTTGGTACTACTTATGAAGGTTTATGTCAAGATTTTGTATTGATACGAGAGGAGTTCAAGATAAACAAAATGGGAGAGCTTACATTCTTTATCAAATTTTAGATCAAACAAATGAAGGAAGGGATCTCCATCAAAATAAATATATAAAGAAAATACTACAGAAATTTTGGATGGAGAATACCAAACACATCGACACCCCGATGAGCCCTTCATGCAAACTAGATAAGGATAAGACTGATAAAAATATAATTAAAGTTTATAGAGGTATGATAGGTTTATTATTATATCTTAGTGCTAGCAGACTAGATATTATATTCAGTAGTTGTATGTGTGCTAAAATTCAAGCTAACACTAAGGAATCACTTTTAATTATTGTTAAAAAAATTTTAAACATTTAAAAGATACTCAAAATTTAGGATTATAATTTTTAAATAATATTTAATAAACTCAATAGGTTATTCTGATGCAGACTTTGCTTGATGTAAGTTAAATGAAAAAAGTACTCTAGTAAAACTTGTCAATTCTTAGAAATTAACTTAATCTTTTGATTTAGTATTTGGTATCATTGTCTATTATCGAGATCGAATATATTGCGGTTGGAAGTTACTATACACAAATCTAATGGATTAAGTAACAATTTGAGAACTATCTCATCAAACTTGACAAAATTCTTATAAAGTGTGATAATACGAGTGTAATAAACTTGACTAAAAATTCGATCCAATATTCAAGAATTAAGCACATCATGATAAGATACTATTTCGTAAGAGATAATGAATAAAAAATGATATGATATTACATTTTGTATGTGCTGATAGACAACTAGCAGATATCTTTACCAAGCCCCTAAGTGAAGATGGATTTTGTGATATTAAAAGAGAGCTAGGAATCAATGATCTTTTACTTAGCATCATCCCAAGATCTCAACTAAATTATTCTCCTATCTCTCCTTGATCAATTTCTTGAGTCATTTTTTCCATGATTTGAGCCTTATTTCTTTGATAACCTTGTTCACCCTACCTGTTTGCTCCCTAATTAACCACCAAATCTAGCCATGTAAACCTCCTTTTGGGCTGACACATGTGTTGCCATAAGGGGCATTGTCCCCTTCAAGATTTTTGGGTGACTTTTTAAAGAAATCGAGAGCCTTTCTTTTGGGGATATGCCACTCACAAGTCATCTTCTTCCCAAATATCTTCTCCCTTTTCTCCATTTTTTATAAGGCTTCCTTCTCTACCTTAAATCCTCTAGATCTAGGACTCTTCTCCCTCCAAATCTCTCAAACCTATCTCAAATCTCCTAGATCCATCATCCTTCATCTCCTTCCACCTCAAATCTTCTTCATTTGAGCTCCATTTGCTTCAAATTTTCTTCTCACTTGAAACCCTCTAGATCCTAACCTTTTCTTGTCTCAAAACTCCATTTCTCATTGATCCACCTCAACATCTAAGGCTCTCTGTCTTTCCTTGAGTGGGTCTTGCTCTCTCTCTCCTTCCCATAGCACCCAAGATGAGGCTTCCCCAAAGGAAAAGATCAACCCATGTTTAAAAAGAGAAAGAAAGAAAGAAAAAGATAGCACAAGTCCAAGCTACATCCTCTCGCCCAAGGACTCCAAGTAAGGTACTCTTCTTAGCTAGAAATGTATTTATAGGAAAAATATTGATTTTAGATTTTTAGAGCAGGAGAATTTTACTATTGGAGAGAAGATTGATGATCAAGGATGGAATTTTCTATGTATGCTTAAAGTTGTCATCTATGTTGATTTAGTTCGAAAATTTTATCAGGGCTTTTTGTATAATGATGATAAAATAAGCTCCATGGTGAAGGATGTTGATATTCACTTGAACACATATACCCTTGGGTCACATTTTGCACATGCTTTGTGAGGGTACTAGCTTAGATGAACTTGAATAGAGGAGCATTGGTATATAATGCATCCTGGGTAGAGAGAATGTAGGGGGGTTAAATAAAATTGAAGCAAAAGATCTTAATATGAAAATGAGACTCATCCATCATATTGTTGATAGGATTTTCTTCTCTAGGATGAGACGTTATGATTTCAATTTTTAGTGAGATATTTGTGTCATATATCACATTATATGGAAAATTCCTCCTAATCTCCCCTCTCATGATTAAGGCTATGCATGAGGCCGTGAGTCGGTCCTTGGCACCTTTTGTTGGAATTCAAGATTTGGGGCATACATGTGTGTTTCAAATTTATTTCTAAATACCACAGTAGAATATCAAATTAAAATACTTTTAATCTGAATCATGCATGCACAAAAATATAAGACCATAAAGATCTAATTCATATACTGAAATTGACATATGCTGAAATTCAGATTGTGATCAAATCGCATACCTATTTAGTAATCTCTTTCTTCAAATCTGGATCTGAAAGAGAATAGATTTTTATTCAGCCACACAAATATTCGACCTCTACGGGTATCCACTCAGGATCAGTCTGGAACAGCCCTCTTCAAGTTAAATTTTTTCTCTAAGAAAATTCAACCTGCTGAATCTGAACGAAGTCTGGATCGCGATCAACACTTAATCTCTTTCTTGATCTTCTTTTTCTCTTCTTCTCTAGTCTTTCTCTCTTACTTTGTGCTACTACCAAACATTAAGAACCAGCAAGGTGGGATGCCAACCAGCCTTGGCATGGAGGAGAAAGGAGGACGCCCAAGATGTGGGGCGTGTGGGATGCCAAGGGAGAAGAGAGAGAGGAAGAGAGGGCATAGGCACTTCCTATGGGGCATGTGGGCTGCTGGTTGGATGCTTTAGGGACCTTAGGAGAGGTCCCTTTAAATAGGAATGATGATTGAATCCTATTCAATCTCATAATACAAGTCCTATTTGTATTAGATTTCCTAATAACTTAAGTTATTTAACTTATATTAGGAATCCTATTAGACGCCAACTCTTAAAGCCCTTACACCCAATTAAACATACCCTCTTTTGCACCCAAGGGATGCTCCATATGAAATCAAAAGCTCTCTAATCATAGGACACGCCCAACTTGATCCAATAAAGGTGGCACCTCATATTAACTATCAAGAAAATTAATAAGGGACTTGCATCCTTAATTCAATTGATCCAAAACCTTAGACATCCAATAATTAGAGTCTAATGAATCTAATTCATTTAGATTATTAGCAGATAATTAAGATTGAATTATCTTATCAAATAAAAATTCAAACAAAAGAAAATTAGGTCTAACCATGTGCTAGCTGTTGGAAATAGTGTCCCAAAGCCAATCGTCAGTCTGTTGACGGTTGTGCTCTTTCTTGTATTAGTATATGAATTATAATTAATAAAAATTATTTAATATTTTTATCATAAATTATTTCATCTTCTAATAAATTTCTGTGTTGTGGTGAAGTCCTTAGAACTATTTAAACTCGACAAAAGAGGATTTGTCGTTTAGTCCTTAAACCTGTTCGCGACCAAATGATACATTGTTACCAAGGACAACAACGTTTATCAAGCATAGGTCGTTGTGTGCCATATGGGTTGGTTATCCTCTTAACCAAAGAGTGTGGAGATACTGGTATGGCATACAGGTGAGATGTAAGGGTACATCTGTACTGAACGTGACCGACTCCGGAGCTTTTTCTGCTGTCAAGATTTGCTCCGATGGG
>KE505731.1:182523-198049 GCA_000441515.1 Elaeis oleifera
CACAACCGTCAACAGGCTGACGATTGGCTTTGGGACACTATTCCCAACAATAAGTACATACCTACTGGTCGATCCACTAAAGTCTAAACTTAGTTGAAATGTGTTGAGTCAATTTTTGGCTTCATTGCATTCGATCACTTCTCGAAATCGATGCCTAATATCACCTTATAGTAGCATTTTGGGATCATCTTTATATTTTCTATCTTTTATGAGGAATATTTTCTCTATGCCTCTTGTCAGAATATCTAAGTATCTTTTAGTAGGATGGAAGATCCTATTCGATCTATGAGATAGAAGAGGTACTACATATACTGGCTCAATATGAATAGGTTCTATAGATTGTATGACTCATTGATCTTCAGAGATTTTCTCTTAGAGCTCAATTTTTCTCCCACTACATCCATCTTGGATAAACTATTTTCTAAGAATACAGTATATTTGCTCATAATCATATTGTGATCCTTTGAAAAGTAAAAGTAGTATCCCAAAAACTCTTTAGAATATCCTATATGAAAACGATCTCTCATAGGTCTAACTTGTAACTTATCTACCTATTTTCGTTTGAATGGGCCGAACATCTTCAAATCTTGAGATGATCAAGACTCAATTTGTTATCATACCATATCTCACACGACGTGGTAGGAACAGATTTATAGAAAACTCTATTCAGTATATGTATTGTATAAAGAAAAGCATGTGCCCACAGAAATAAGAGAATATTAGTGAAGCTCATCATAGATCGGACCATATTTGATAGAGTCCTATTCCTCCACTCCGACATTGCATTAAGTTAAAGTGTACTAAGAGGAGTACATTATGAGAGTTTATCATTTTTCTTGAGATAGTTTAGAACTTTCACTAAGGTATACATCTCCTTAATTTGATCAAAGAACCTTAGGAGATTTTTAGTTTACTTCTTTACTTCATATCTGAATTCTTTAAACTTTTTAAAGACATCAGATTTATATCTCTCACATATACCCATACCGTTAAAATCATCGATAGAGGTAACGAAGTAAAGATAACCATTCATGGTCTGCACATCAAATAAGTCATATATATCAGTGTGTAATAGGACAAGTATCTTAGTGGTCCTCTCCTCATATCCTACAAAGGATAGTTTGGTCATCTTTCTTTGAAAAAAGAATTCACAAACTAGATAAGACAAATGAGCCAAGAAGCTTGTCTTTCTCCAATCTATTTATTCTATCATCTCTAATATAATCAAGCCTGAGGTGCCACATATACTTTTGGTTATCTTATCTTTGGATCTCTTAGATCCAATGGTATTCATTATTTACTCAGATACATTCACATATACATCCACATGTAAGTGATAGAGACTGTCAATCATAAAATCACATGCTATCAATTTGTTTGCAATATAAATCATGCGGTAGTCTTTATCATCCTACATTAATGATGAAACAGAAATCAAATTTTACTAGCAACAGGTACAAAATAGTAGTCTCTTAGTATCAAATTAAATCTAGATGGTAATCACACAAAATAGGTGTCCACGATCATAATAGCAACTCTTGCTCCGTTGCCAACCCTGAAAAATCACTTCACTTTCCCTCAGCTCTCTACTTTCTTTTAGACCTCATATTGAACTACACAAATGAGTATTCAAATCAGAGTTGATAATTTAACTAGAAGTAGAAGAAACTGTAAGATTAGATTCAATAATGAGCAGATCTAACATACCTTCTAAAAGTATATTTCATTCCTTTTCTTCAGGATCTCCAAGTATAGAGGACAGTTCCTTTTAAAGGCCATCAACATTGTAGTGAAAATATTTTTTCTTGTCAGCAGTCTTCTTAGGAGCTTCCTTCTTTGGTCTGCTCTTGTACTTATATTTCTTCATAGATTTTTTCTTCTTTCAAATAGACTTTTTCTTGGAAGTAAAAATCTACTCTACTACGAGAACGATATCCCTTGAACTCTTCAAGGTCCCTTCAGTAGTCACCAATATGTTCAATAATTCAGCTAAGGTGTAATTAATCTTATTCATATGATAGTTTACAATAAACTATCTATACGAACTAGTAAAAGATTACAGGATTAAATCCACCTGCAATTCCTTGTGTATGGTCATACTGAGCCTTTCAAGCTTCTACAAGTCCTTAATCATTGTCAAATAATGATCATAGACAGATTACTCTTTGATCAATTGTCGGATGGTTAGGTAACATAGGGATATCCTGATCGAGTACATGACTAAGCTTCTCAAAACTTAAAACTATTTTAGGCTCTTGAGTCAGTCTTTATAATTTATTCGATTAGATAATTGATTTCAAGTATGTGAGCTAGAGGATTGGAAGCCGATATTTATTTTATACAGAGTAAAGATTCTAGTTAGATATTCATCCTTAATTTTGAATTTATTTTAGAATTTTTTAAAATAAATATGGCTCTTACTATTTTTTAAAATTTCTTGCACTCCTCAGGTAGAAAGACGAAAATCCTTCGTGATTAAGATTTCAAGTGGATTCTGTGATCCCACCGATTTACACATACCTTATCTGATAGTTATTGGTGACATACAAATGAATAAGTGGACAACTCTTATCCAATATTTCTCAAGCATATTGCAGCAATAATCGATCTCTAAGTATGTGGGCCTAACCTGATAGTTATTGACCTCATTTTTTAGTTAAGTCAGACCCACCATTCAAGCATAGGCAAAGCCATCATTGGATCCCTCACTTGACAGTTATTGGATCCAACTCCATCTTTACCCTACAACATCTTATGCTAATAGAGTAGCTTGTGTCTTTTCGATGCAATTCAACCACAGTGACCAGTCGAGAACAATCAACAGTAGTAGGATGTCCACACATTTATAATGATGAAAGACTGCTCGACTTAATATATGCAAAGAGATTTAATTTAGATCTTATCTATTTTGAATTATCTACATCTCATGTAAATAACTAATTAGCTAATTTTAATTATCTACATCTCATGCAAATAATTAATCAGCTAAGAAAATAATTGATGATGATCATGGATCCATGATCATGGATATTTTAATTATCTATGTTAATCAGTTTGATCATCTTCAACTCTTTGATCAAATCCTGAGCACCCTTGATCTGATCGTAATCAACTCCTTGATCCGACATTGATCAACCACCTGTCTTGATTCATGTGCATCAGTTTGATAGGCTTGCAATTCAAAAAACCATTAATATGTAAATACATTACAGAATACAGCCCAAAAAAATCAAAATAATAACAATTATTACAACTCTTCTAATGAAACTCGCAGCTCTCCAAATTACATGAATCATATGATGTGCACAGGCATCCAATATATATATATATACACATTAGATCTAATCTAATGAGATGCGTGGGTCTCCAAATGCATGAATCATAATGGTGCTTGCAGACACCATGATCACATCACAGAACACCACAGATCTAAAGGATCCATCCATGATCATCACCTCATGCATCTCATATATGAAAAGTAAAAATCAGATCTGAATATAATTGATTTGCATGTTTTTAAGCGATCTATTAATCATTAGTTCATGATTCTAATTACTCGTGTTCAACCATCATAGTAATAATACCATAAAATCAGCAACCATAAATCAAAATTTTAGATCTAAGATCCTAATCTTAATCATATGAGGTGGCTTTGATACCACTATTAGAAATCTAGTAGTATGTAACATTAAAATTAAATATAATGAAATAAAAATTTAAACTATTTAATTCAAGCATGCATGCATGAGATCACATCTCAAAATCCATGATCCCTCATAGATTTAAATTAAGATAAATAAATAGATAGGAAGATCCAATCTTCATCTTACACGGATAGATCTTCACCGTGATTCGATAATTCGTAGATGTCTTGAAGGTTTTTCTGAAGCCACCGACGTATCCGTTCTCCATAGTTATCCACATGAGGTTAATTTGATCAAAAGATCCTAATCTTACTGGGATGCTAGCTTTCTTACAGAGATCGTTCCTTAGATTGCTGAATTTTTTTGATCCTTTTTTCTTCTCAAAAGAACATCAGAAATCAAGAGGAGGAGGAAGATGAGAGAGGAGATGGGCATCTAACTCTTGGACGTGGGCTTGTGGAAGGATGAAGGCTAGGAGATGTCCAATTCTTGGACATAACATGTATGGAAGAGAAGGGGGCATGAGAACGTCCAACACCTTGGACGTGAAAGGCTAAAGAAAGAAGGAAGGCATCCAAAAGTATTTCAGTGCCCCACCTTTATTTCACCACCCCTTTCTCCCTTGTTTTCATGCTAACAACCTTTCTTTCTTACACACGAGATGAGAGGAGGCGCTAATCAGTTAAGAGGAGGTGCCCCATGGTTCCACGTTAAAAACAGCACCTCTAGGTTGTTGGATAGACTCCTAGGGTGCTAGGACTCTCTTGGATTAAGTTGCACCACAACCTTTTGTGCACTCCTTTTGTCCTCGCAAAAATCAAAACTCATAGTAATTTTATGAGGTGTGAGATGTTGGGAGAGTCCTTCTGCAGGTTAATCATCTTTTCAGATGGAGTCCCATATAGTTTGGGTTCTTAATAAGTCAACTACTTATTGAATCTAAATATTTTAGACTAATGAAATCTAATCTAAGTTAAACTCAGACCATGTCCAATCAAATTAAATCTAAATTTAATTTGATTAGAACTCAACTTCAATTATTTGATTAAATCAAATAATATAACAATAATTGCAAGTAAGTCCTCCTATAACTCACTAACTTTTAGCAAGTTTTTTTTGTAATTTTTACAAATTAGTCCAATCATCAATCATACTGATAATCGAATCCTACTACGATTCAAAATCTCAATTCTACTATCCGATCAATCAAGACCTCTTATATGTGTGATCGTATAGATTCTATTTTATCTGATAGTGAGATATATTATGATCTCCATTACTAATATCATTGAAATTTTTTCAATAGATTGGAACAATTTCAATTCATCAATTGAGAATTATTGACTATCAAAATAATCTTCATTGATCTCACAATCTACTAGTGACATCTAGTAGCATGTAATGACAATCTAATAGAATGGAATGTATTGAACCTCTAGGTATAGATACCGTGTGATATAATTCTTCTATCATGAGTTCTGATAAGATAGAAATTATAAAAACTTATCAAATTCTATTATCTATCATATGTAAGATTTATTCGACTCGACTCTATGAAATTTTATGAAAACTCTTTTTTATTATTTATACTGTCATGGCCATAGTCTTCAGAATTCAATCTTATAAATCATATAGGACTACTTCTTATCTACCAAGATCGATAGATCCTATTTAGGTGCACATCCTATTCCTGCAACGGACCTACTGCAGTCAATCTGCACCATAAGGATCCGAATAGCTAGGAACTAAGTATATGTACAGTCAAAATATAGCAACCTCTCTATAAATAGTTGAGATACTATAGATCAAAGAACTAGTCACACTACTACATCATCGAAAAGATCACTGATGAGTGAGTAGACATCCAAATAATTTCTCATATTGGTCAAACTCGATATTCTTATTTTTAATAACCACATATTTTTTCACTCAGTATCTCCATACTGTAGACTCGAGATTTGTCTATCCAAAAAAAAGCGATCCGTGTATCAATCTTATCGGATCAATCATCGTTCTCATAATGATCCATCGATCGAAAGTAATTTAAGAATTAATCATCAATAAGACATACTTCAATTTCTCAACTCTTGAGAATATATATCGTCATCTTATTAATTTTTTAGATAATTCATGAACACATGCATAATATGAATAAAATAAATTATCTAATATTATTAATAAATAATAAGATCAAGTACAATACTATATCCTAGAAAGAATAAATATATCAGTCAGACTAGCTTCTAAGGTATACATCTAACAACTCACATATGTATTTATGAGATTTAAAGTCTAGTTTAAGGAAAAGCCATTAGTCACGCGGTATACATTTATACTTACAATGACCATTCTCAATGATAAATGGGTTTTACTAAGGTAAATGGTCATTGGATGAAGAGCAGAGATGCATATAAAGCTGGTAAAGATGAGGATGATGATGATAGAGCTAAGGAGGAGGGATCCTCTTCACCTTCTCGAGAGTTTAAACTGAGCCCAGAGATTTATTTTTCACTAAGCATGAGGTGGGTTTCTTTTTTGAGATACTTGGCAAAGACCCCATTGAGCCCCAACCATCTCAGTCTATGAGTCGTTCTCGACATTCATCTATTAGATTTGCTAATGATCAGATCCTTGCATTTTTAGAGCAAGTTGTAGATATTTTTCAAGCAACCTAGGGTGCTACTCAGGGGCAGTTATTTCATGACATATTCAACTGACATGTCAATGGTACCCCACATCCCACCATTATCCAAATAATTTCAAACTTGAGCATAAGAGTTGAGTAGCTTGAGGATACTGTTCTCAGGCTCAATGCTAAAGTTTTTGATTTGGAGAGAGAAGTGAGGAGACTATCACATCCTGTTAGACTGTGCAGTGATGACACTACTAATTTGTCAAAATTGATGGTTGAGGCAGGGTGACTACGAGGATTGAAAGAGTTAGTGATTTGACAACTGAGGGAGGAGATGAGAGGCATGAACGGCAATGTTACTACTAGGATCGTCTCTTTTTTGTAGTCCATAGGGAGGTTGATAGCTCAGCTTGATTCACTTAGAGCATGCTTAGGTTCTAGAGTTACAGTTCCTATCCAACCCTTATCCAACCCTCTCAAACCATCTATAGGCCCTTATTATCAGTTTCTTCTGGACTTGCTTGTTCTTTTGCTGGCATTGGACCCTCTAGTAGGACTAGGAGCCGAAGGGCCATACCTCATCCAGAGCTTATATTCATCAGGAATATCTTTTCCTTTGACAAGGATTGGGACTATGTTGACTTGTATCTTATTAGACTCTCATTGGTTATAGTTGACTTTTGTGATTGTTGATGTTGGTTGTGACTCTTGATGTATTATGATATTATATGACTCTTGATGTATTTTAGCTGATGTAGTATCTGACATTATGCATTATGATATTATGTGACTCTTGATATATTATGTTTAATGTGATTGTTGATGTTGCTTCCAACACTATGTGACTCTTGATGTATCTTAAAGCATGATATTCTTATAACTGATGTTACTCTAGACTGATCAATTTTGATTATGAATGATCTTTAGCATATAATAATTTGAGTAGCAGACATTCTATCATGGCCTATGAAGTACTTTGTGCTTATCTTAATTGATGATGCCAAAAAGGGTAAGCAGATATATTGTTCATGTTATAAGTAGAATTATGCTTGATATATATGCTTGATATGTTAATACCTTTAATTTCTATGTTTTTTCATTTATGCTTTAATGCCAATTTTGGGATTGGATCCTTTACCGTTTATCAAAAGTTATTGCTTAAATCCTTGCATTTATACTTAATCATCTTGCTTGATTCATTTTGTTCTAATACTTTATCATTTTGACTTGCATTTGGCTTTTTGAGTGCCTTGATATTATGTTCCAATACATTTGCCTAAAGCTCGTGCTCTGGAACAATGCTTCAATTTGATACATTTGTATATATCTTAATGTAGAATGCTCATATACTTTTAAATGGCATTACTTGACTCCCATGCTTTACTTGCTTTCTCTTCCTTATACTCAATATTTTATCATAATTAAAAAGGGAGAGATTAGTAATCCAAGAATTAATTTAATGATAATAAATATTTGAGAGGGATATTAATGATTACATGCCTCTGGAGTAGTTCAAAAATGTGTTTCAGGAAAGCCAAAAAATTAAAGCAAATAAGAATGTATAGAGAAGGCCAAAGATTTAAACTTTTAAGTTGGAAATAAGGATGATAGTTTTCGAGAGTCTAAAAGTATTTAAGATGACTTCGAAAGGATGGGACAAGATTTTATAATATTTAAAGGTCAAAACATAAAAAATGACTTTTCGAGCATCAAGGGCTAACCCTGAATATCAGAGGTTGACCCATGAGTCATCCCTTTTAGTTTTAGGAATGTTGGCATGCTGAGAAAACTTGGCACATCACAGAGGATGACCCCTGTATGGACCCTTAGGCTAGGGCAATCCTAGGATGGACCCTTGTTGAACCACAGGACCAAATAGAGATCTATTCTCTATTTTCCATAGGAGATGGCCCCTGTGTCGATCCCCGTGATGGGGGATGACCTCTATGTCAATCCCTAAGCCTTAACAGACTATAATGACTAGTTTTTCAATTTAAAA
This sequence comes from Elaeis oleifera, assembly GCA_000441515.1. Classification (NCBI taxonomy): domain Eukaryota; kingdom Viridiplantae; phylum Streptophyta; class Magnoliopsida; order Arecales; family Arecaceae; genus Elaeis; species Elaeis oleifera. Next base: position 190,799 of record KE505731.1, read on the forward strand.
TTGATATATTAATGCCATTCAACTACTCTTCAATAGCTTTAAACAACTAGTAATGGTTCTCTAGCATTCATTAAGGCTATAAAACTTTTAAAATGAGAGAAAATACATCAAGCATCAAGAAAAATATTCTCCAAAGCGATTAAAGCATCTAGTGAAAGAAGTATTTATTTCAACTCCAACCACCTCTCTTAAGTGCATTCATTACTCTCTTCCAGTGGAGTAGTATATTCAAAGGCTCTCCTCTTGTTGTGTAAAGTGCTGTTATTGTTATTATTGTTCTTATTTAGAAGCTTTGATCGTTTCTTGTTGTATCTTTCTTGTACTCGAGGGAATAAGTTTTGGATGTGCCAAAGCCTAGGGAAGATTGATCCATACATCAAAATGGAGTGCGTTGGGTGTGCTCGTTCCAAAGAAATGAGTGACTAGCTTGAAAAAAGCTAGGATGCTTGGTCGATGGGATCCGCTGTCATAATCATGTAAGAATGATTAGTGAATTGGAATTCCAAAGTAGGAGCTTAGAGAGTGGATGTTGGTATTGAATTTAGTATTGAACCATAATAAATCTTTATGTTCATGATGCTTTGATCTCTTAACTTGCTCTCTTGGGCTTGAATACTCTTATTTGATTTCTTATCTTGCATACTTTCTATATTTGCCACTACATATCACTTGTATTTTCAAAAGCACATTTATTACGTCACATATCACTTAAATTTTTTAAGAATCTTATTCACCCTCTTCTTAGATTGCTTAACTGGGCAATACTAGCACAATCTATAAGTCAACCTCAAGAAACTTGGGTTGACCCTAATATAGTCTCAAGATGTCAGATAGAGAGTTATAAAAATTAGAATCTTTCAAGGATCGATCCTAGTACATCTTGAGTCGACTCTGATAGAGCTTGAGTTAATCCTAGTAGGATAGGAGTCAACCCAAATGATCTTAGAGAGAAGATAGAGAGTTGCAAAAAAATTGTCTAAACTTGATTTGACCTCAACAGGACAAGAATCGATCCTAGAATGGTCTCAGAAAGAAGATAGAGAGCAGTGAAATACTATTAGAGCTCGAGTTGACCCCACTAGAATATGAGTCAACCTTTGATTAGTCTCAGGATAAAGATAATGAGTAGCAAAAAATTATCCATTCCTGAATCGACCATAGCATTTCATGAATTGACCCAATAGCAGTCGAGTCGATCCTTAAAATGGTCGTAGTCCAAACGATAGAGAGCTATCCTGAGACTTGGAGCTTTACGACTCAACTCTTGATCAAGATGAGTCAACCTTGAAGATCATGAGTCAACCCTTTTACATCTGACAGTTCAATGACTAGTTTTTAAACATCTCCAACGGTCAAAAAATGGTTCTAATGGCTAGTTTGAATTATCCAATGATCACTTTACCTTTACAACCATTTTTTGACATATTTAAGCAAGAAGTTTAATTGGAGAACACATCTAAACACTCTAATTAGGACAAAAAAAATCGAGAAAGAATGAGAACCCTAGAGTGCAATCAATTCCACCTCCTAACATTTAATTTATTTGAGAAGAGAGCTTAGATGCATTCATTGTGTGAACTACCAACAAGCACTAATTCAAAGCATTCTCTCAAGCCTCTTTCTCAAGTAATTCAGGAGGAAGTTAATGCATTCAAGAGGCTTCATCGATGACTTCTTTAAGCTTAGAAGAGTTTATGCTTTAAACTTTAAATTATTTATTTATTATATTCTTATGTTGTAACAAATTCTTTGGTAAAAAAACTTAGGGGTTAACACTAATCTAAGCCTACAATTAGATGATTGTATTTGACTAAGTCTTGGAGGACTTAGTTGGAAAGGTTGTAGTTGATAAGCCTTAGTAAATTCAATTGAATTTAATCATGAGTCTGAATAAAATAATTGGACTATAACTAAGGAGTGATTATGGTTAAAATTTTCAAATGAGAAGTCTTGGAGAATGGATGCAGTGCTTAGTTTAGCAATGAACTACTATAAATTTACTATTTTTATACTTGTGTTATTTATTTCTATTCATTTTATGTTGCTGCATTTAATTTCATCTTAGTACCTCACCATCACATTTATATTCTATTATTTGAGCATATATTTATTTTTTTTTTAAAGAATCTAATTCACACCGTTCCCCCCTCTTAGGTTGATATCTCTAGGCAATAATATAGCTTGATAATTAGAAAGCCAAATATTTATAATTGAAGAGCCAAACTTTTGCTAACTGAAAGCCATGAATTGGCAGAATAAATTGAGTTAATCAGATGGCTCATTTATTGTGAGATTCATAGAGAAACTCCTATACATAGGCCTCCACCCAAACTTAATGTAAGCAAACCAAGAGTCAAAAAATATTTTAAAAAAGCTCTCTCTCTCTCTCATTGTGTTATAAAGTTTTTAAGCTATGGATTTGTGTGTAACACTCCATACTATACACCATTGCGAGCAAACAATTTGATTCATGATGGAGTTCCACTTCAAAGATTATCTATATGTTGATCCAAGTATTTAGAATTAATTAGTTTTTAAAATGGCATATAAAGCAATATAAAAAGTCTTTTAGAAAATCCTAGGTGGTCAGTTTCGTATGAGCGAGGCATATGTGAAACCAATAAGCTTCTGCTTGATTTCATAAATCTTTTTTTTACACTTCAAATGACATGCTTTCTCCAATACATCGTAATCAATCCAAATAAATGGTTAGTAAGTTATGACATATGAAAATAAAATTTTTGCATTAATCCACTACAGAAGTCAATCGATCGTAGCCATCTACATCATCAAAAAAAAAAACTTGACACATTTGAGGATACAAAAGGATGAGGACATGGCAGCAATCTCAATTTTGAAAATGCTATCTTGGATAGCATTAAATAAAATATCATTCTCTTTTCTATTTTTCATAAATAAATAATTGAAAAAATAAATAATAATCACCATAGCAAATGTAATGTTTGCTCAAAGCCACCCTAGAAAAATAATAGTGATAGTAACAATTCTTGTGCCATCATCTCTCCACACAAAGGGTCTAATTTTAGATCTATAAAATGCTACGTTCTCAATCCAAGTGGGAACCTTAATTATAGCTTCAAATATGAGCAATATGCTGAAGGATATCAAGCATGCTACTTTCATTCCATTAGAATAAAAGATAACAAAATAACATAACATTCCAAGGTGGCAAGTTGGAGATACTTGTAAAGGAACACAAAAAATGTGAAAGGTATTTGGTAATGATACAAAAGTTGAGTTCTACTTTGGATATGAATCTACTAAAAGCTTGAGATCTACGGGATGCCTAATTACTAGATTTCTAGACCTGAATTCAACAAAACAATTTATACACCCCTTTCAATCAACAGGCCAAAAAACCCAAAGAAAAAATCCACAATATATAGACTTTAATGCACTTTGAAGGGAGGAAGAAGGCAACTAGAAAAAATGCCAAAATATGAAAAACAATCTTCATGTATTTGAAGACTTGGTAGACAATTTTTGAATGGATTAATTATGCAAAAAATTAGAAACTTTTTAAGAATTTTCAATTTTCTCTGAACTTTAATTTAGCACAATTAAATCATCGAATTATCAAAATTTTCAATTCGGACATATTTTGTGAAATGAATTCTTGTTATGGGCCCAAAGTACCGAGCTTATCTACGACGATCGGTTTTATTCAACTCTACTTCTAGCTTGACCTTCCCCAAAATACTCTTTTCTCTAACTCTATGTTATTTCAATAAATAAATAAATAAATACTAGTTCTTTTTGATCATTTGATGGATAAGGTAGCGTCCAACAATTCAATTATCTTACTATTCGTCATCTATCCTTGTTTCAGATAAACTTGGGAATAGAACAAAGACCAAATTGACCTTAAGTGTTCTTTCAATTTGCTTGGCCTTGTGGGAGAAGAAGATGGGCAGATAACCAATTAATAGATTTTTTTGATGATGAATATGATTTTTTTAATGTAGTAAATTTCAATATCGGTTCAAGTTAGAATACATTCAAGTTCGACAATTTCATTGACTAAAGAGAATGTTGAGATGGTTTTAGATGAGGTGAGGTTGAGTTTGATAGTGAATAGAGTGTATGTAGCCATGTATGAGATTGAGGGCCTCCTCTTTGAATTGTCCACTTGAGATCTAGAAAAGAGTTATCTTGGAGTTAGGGTGGGCCACCGCCGCCAAGGTGATGTGGAAAATGATCGTGATTTATTGAATAGAGGAGAGAAGGGACACAAAGCCGTCTACTTAAGATCTGGGAAAGAATTTGATTTTAGGTCAGGATAGGCCACCATTGCTGTTGTTAATGATTTCGGTGGCGAGCACCATTAGTGGGGGTCCAGGGACATCTGCTCAAGATTAAGAGAAGATGGTGGTTGAGATTTGCAGGCTGATTTGAAATAAGGGTATTTAGGTTTCTTGGCATTAGGAATAAAAGTTTGTCAACATTAGCTTATCCATGATCTTTTTTGCGAACCAGTAAATCATGTGACAATATACGGTTATATCCATCAGAGCAATCAAATACAATTTAGGCATGATCTAAATTGAAAATTATTACCATTGGGTCCGATATATCTTTTTCACGTGAAAAAAAGATTCCACTCCTTTGTGCGAATCCACCGTCGGATCATCCACCAGTCATTTTGGCAAATAATGAAATGAATGGTGGATTCAGAGTGCTTTGAGAGCCGTGTGGTGTGTGATCCAACGGTGGATTCGCGCGAAGGAAGATGAATCCTCCTTTGAAGATACTACTCCGGATCCATGGCCATCATCAGGCTGTGGCTTCAATCTTCTGGTCCTTCAACCGTGAAGAAACTCATACACCGACCCAATGAGATGCAGTGTCGGTGTCCTTGCGCTGGCTCGAGCCAGTCCCGAGACCCTGGTCTCGCCGGCCGCAAACCGCCTAACCCGTTCTATTTCCCCTCCAATAAAGAGGATTGAATTGGGCGTTTCATGTTTTCTCGTTCTCTCGCACCCTCGGTTCTATCCCCCATTCCTCTCCCGTTCCTCTGCCCTCGTCTCCCCTCTCCCCCGATCTCCGCCTCCGAGCTCCCTCCCTCCCTTTCTCTTCCCCGCTGTCGAATCCTCGCCATGCGCTTCTACGATTGATTGATGACTCGCACAAAGCGGCCCCTCTCCAGCGTTAGCAGCAGCGGCGGCGGCAGGACCACTACCCACAGCACCTCCTCCGGCGGAGTCATTGGAAGCCCAGTCTCTCCATCCGCCACCTCCTCCTCCGCCATGAAGAAGTTCAAGTCCCAGCCGCCGCCGCCGCTGCTGTCGAGAGGGAGAAGAACGGCCTCCATCCCCACAGCACCCACTTCGACCCGCGGCGGCGGCGGAGGCGGCCGCCAACCGCCGAGGAGGAGGACCCCATGCTCGTAGACCAGGAGGACCTCAAGGCTGGCGCATCCACTGCCATCACCTCCACCGGCGTCGCTGCCAACCTCTCCAGGAAGAAGGCTACCCCTCCTCAGCCGTTGGCCAAGAAGCAGCTCATCATCAAGCTCGTTAAAGGTATCCCGTTTGCCGTTGGCTCTTTCGTCGCTTCAATTCCAGGTGGATCGATTCCCTAGTATCTGATATTTTGCCCTCTAAAGATTTCCTCTTAATCGATCATTTCAATGATTTTTTTCTTATTCTCTCTGCGTGAATTGCTCTTTTCCGATCATAAACCTAATTTTACGGGAAGCTGAATCTTTGCTTTATTGTATTTAAACTGGAAAATTCACGGATGTGAGTGGCTCATGTTCTTCCTGTCTTCAGTTTTCTCCCCGGGAAATTGTTTGTATTCGGAATCTCATCGAGGTTGATTTGTATTCGTTGGGGAGAATTCCTAGGAGGTGTTGGTTAGGTTGGTCTTCGCCTAGAGTTACAGCAAAGAATTTCAAACTTTCCTGTAAGGATGCAATTTTTTTGTATCTGATTCAGACTGGACTGTGGCTGAAATCTTCGCAGTGTTTTGTACTTTCGGGAATCCGTATTTTTTTTGGTCCCAACAGCTCTAAGGCCCGTTCAGCCACACATCTTTAAATGCTTGCCTATTTGATGGCAGTGTAGGAGATTCATCTTCTCCATTATCTCTGTTGTTGAGTTCACTGGTTGTGCAGTGGCAAAAATTTATTTGTTTTATTAAATATTTGTTGCATAAAGATTTCTCCTTAGTTGGTCTTTTTCATAATCTTTTGCTATTCTCTCTATGTAAATAACCATTTTAATCCTATCATATGCCTGTTTTTACGGAGCAATCCGAATATGTGCTTCCTTGGATTTAAAATGGGAAAATTCTCTGCAGTAATTGGTCGGTGCTCTTCTCGCACCCTTGTTTTGTGCCATCAGGCATGACTCGTACATGGACACTGGCCCATGTTGGTGTATAACCCTAGGGAAGATTTCTAGATGTTCCTTGGTAGTTGCTCTTCACCTAGGGTTTCAGTGAAAATTTTGAAGTTTCCTGTATTTTTTTAAAAATTACAGACTTGTACTGGCAAGGTGATGTAAATACTTATAGTGATCTCTACTTTTTATCTTTAAAGATCTGCATTCTCTTATTTTTGGTCCTCATAGCTTGGAAGGAGAGGGATCAGCCACTTATCTTTTACATACTTCTATGTTTGCTGAAACTGTAGAAGGTCCATGTTTGCCATCACTTCTGTTGTTGATAAGTCTTTTGAGGGGTTTTGGTATGGGGTGATCCATCCAAGATTAAGGGTGATGCGGATGGAGGTGATGAGATCACCGTGTTTGGTTGTACATGGTGATTCTACATGGCAGTGATCTCAAATATCCTTACTTCTCAAATCACTGTTCACTCTAGTGACGGGATATCCGTTGAAGTCAAAAATCTAACATCACCTCCGGCGGTGATCTTGGGCTGAAATTTAAGGACAAAGATACCCCTCAATCTAGCAAAAAAATGGTATATCGATATATCGTTAATATATTATATCAATATTATATATCTGATATTATATTATATTGATATTATAAATTATATTTATGATATATATTATATTATAGTATATTATTACTCATATTATTGTCATATTATCATTCAATGATAATTTTAAATTAGAGCAGAAATATCTTATTGTAAGAAATATCTTATTATACTTAATATTTATATTATAAAAGTATATAATATATTACTTTTATTTGCCTTATTTTCTAATCAAAATAAATATGTATGTTAATAAATAATATATTATAAATATAAATAAAAAAT
>KE505731.1:198069-208944 GCA_000441515.1 Elaeis oleifera
TAAATTAGAGCAGAAATATCTTATTGTAAGAAATATCTTATTATACTTAATATTTATATTATAAAAGTATATAATATATTACTTTTATTGCCTTATTTTCTAATCAAAATAATATGTATGTTAATAAATAATATATTATAAATATAAATAAAAATATTAATTGTATAATAACAATTAATATATTTTATAGGATTAATAATTTATAGGACTAATAAATATATTTTTATAGAATATATCATTGGATAGTTTTGGTATTATGTGGTCAGTGATCTTGGATTCCTATGGAATATCAAACAGGTTACTCATAGATACTAGGGAATCTTTCATCATTGGACAATAGCCTATCAAATACCGTGACCTTAGATCACTAGGGATCAGATCACTGCAGGATTTAGATCACTGGTGATCTTCGATCACCGTGGTGATCTCATTTGGGTCACCAAACGCTACCTTGGTGAAATGACACAGAGCGGTTGGTTTAATGATGACTATCATAGTTTCCTAATCTTGCTAAGAAAATTATTTTACATTTTAAATAGTTAGTTATTCTAATTGGTCTTAAGTGCATCATATATTTGTATGCTGCTTTTGTTCAGGCAGTATGAGAATTTGTTAAAAAAGTGTTCTCTTCTTACACTGGTTATTACTTGATAAAAGTCTCAAGAACCAGAGAAGCTAATCATGGAGATGGACATATAGATTTTGTTAAATATTTCATTCTAACATCCAGATTACAAATTATAACTATCAGATTTCTATTTGGTGCTCCATCAAAAACATCTGGTGTAGCCCTCAGTTACTAGAAACCTGAAGTTATATATCAGGGGCAGTCTTTCCTCATTGGTTCAGTGGTAGAAAATTATCTACAGGTGAGAATGTAGCATATTCATCTCTCACCCAAACATTCATGGTTTAACAAAACCTCATGTTATGAGACCTCTTATGCATCAGGGAAGATGTGTGTGAATATTTGAAGCTTTTGTGGCATTCACAAGCAACAGAAGAAACCTCGAGGTGGATGTTGATGATATAAAGTGCCAGTGTAGACATGACTATTTGTCAGAAATTCTTTAGAACTGGTAAAACTAGGATTTGGACTAGTATGTCCTAGAAGCTTTGGGTAATATCTAACTAGCCAAGAGAATTCAAGTAGTGTTGCAATGGAAATGGTTTACATAAACTAGCTCTATCTTATTTACTTTATTATTTTTGATATTCAAACGTAATCTAATTTGCTAGAGCATGTTGAAATTGTCCCAAATTAGCAGATGAGAAAAGAGAAGATAAATAAGGCAAAAGGGAAGAATTGATAGGGAAGAAAGAGCAAAGAAAATAATATTATTGATAATAGGAAAGTGGTTTTATCTTACAAGGTTAGATGCAGAGAAAGAGGTGTACATAAATGATGCAAATTTATTCTAGAGAATTTTTTTTAATTTTTGAATCCTCAGTGCATTTTTAGATCTATCAAAGGGCCAACTTTTAGCATATTTCCGAGAAGTCATTTCGTTGTAGAACTATTTAGAACAAGGTTTTTAATTTTGTTTGGTGTGGGGAATTGGAAGATTATTCAAGGCATCAAGAGTTACCTTCTTCCTTCCTGAACCTCCATTCATCTATGGTTGGTGGAGACAAACTTACTTTTTTTGACTGGGTTGATCTTCTGGTTCAGGTGGACTCCTTCTCTTCACTGAAAGAGAAGTGATGTGATTTATGGTAGTCAGAAGTCGGTTGAATTCCAAACTCTTACTTGCGAGCATCTCAAGATGTGAAGGGGAAGGAAAAGGTCCACTGTTGGGAGGGAGAGAATCAAAGATGAATGAATGATCCATCATGTGCTTGTTTTTGCTCTAAAGGGCAATGCGCCCCAACTTCACAGTCGACTTTGATGGACTCAAGGACAGGTTAGCTTCCATTCATCAATCGATCAGAATTCGACTACACCATCAAGCAGATTGACTTAATCGATTTCCTCTCTGAAGAGGAATGCTTATCGAAATACTTTTCACATGAGACAAAAGATTTGAAGTTCTAGGCAATCAGTGTTTTGAGATTTGTAGTATGTCCAGTTAGGATTCAAGGATGGATTCTTCTTCTTTGCAGGGTTCAGACTAGTGAAAGACACCATCATGCATTGCCTCAAAAGGCATTCTTTGAATCTATCATCCTTGAAGTCTGGCAAAGATGCTTGCTTGTCTATCTAATGGTGGAGTGAGTGAGTTCATGTGGGTTCCCTCGCTCTTCCAGTTGAATGAGCCATGTCTGTCTGGCTTGGTCTTTTTCGTCTCTCCTGACTTTCTATGGAAGAATAAGGCCTTCCATTGCTGCTTTTCTCCCTCTAGTCTGACTGCTAAACAGTCTACACAAGCTTACGACTGATATCAATCCTTCTGCCTGCTTGATCTTGCTGCTCTTGTTTGCTTGCAGTGCCGATTGAGCAAGGTAACCAAGTACGGCCAACAATAGTGAAATTCTCGTGATGACCGCTCTCTTGGCATAGGGGAATTGTCTGAAACAGATGTGGATTTCTTCGCAAAGGAGATGGCTTGATGGCAGTAAATTGACTTTGGAAGTGTTAGTCAATAAATGTATTTTTCCAGTGCAATTGAATTCATTCATTGATTGATCACCCCAAACTCATGTCAGATTGGGTTAGCCTTCTCTTTTCTGAATTGAGGACTCCTGAATCAGAATTGGTCCTAGAGGCATCTCGAAATCAAATATCTATTTGCCGAGTCCTTTTTTTCTGAGAAATGATAGTTTTAAAAGGTCATAGGTTAAATAAATTTTGTTGTATGGAGACTTTGTTAAGGCTGAATGTTGCAATTCAGTTTTCTTCAACTTGACTATTTGAAATTTGGGAAATGTGTTCACATCTTGCTCTTTTCTCTTGCTTCTTCCTACCATTCTCTCTTGTGCACTTTTTACTTCTCTTTCATGACACAAGCAATAATTACATATGCAAAAATCAGCTGCAGCCAACAAGAGCAATATAAACACTTAATCAACTTCCTTCTTCCTTTATTTTTTCTAGACCTTAAACTAGACAGGCCTTATTTTTATTTTTCTCCTTTTCTTTCTGTCTTCCATCCCTTTTTTATCCCCTACGCCTAACGGACGACAAATGAATCTATCAACTGTTAAAAAGCAGCTGTACTCTTCACAATAGCAAGTCTTTCTTTCTTCCTTCTTCCCTGACATCTGTAAATATAAGCTCATGTCAGGATGCACAACGTTCCAGGTATTTACTACATTGTTTCTGTCAAACCCACCCTTGCTAACCAATTCATTTGCTTGTGCATTGCATCAGTTGTCCTCTTTGAGTCCACGGTAGATGGCAGCAGTATACCTGTATAGAATTGTACCAATCCTCCTTTAAAAAAAAACAAAAAAATTCTAACTCTGATTATGCGCCTTTCTTTCCCTCATCTCATCTCATCACAACCGTGGCCCTCGTGTTCCTTGTCTTTCGTTCCTTTTGTCTCATTCTTTTCTTTTTTTGGTATAAAATATGAAATCAGGCATAAGTTGTGTATCCAGTTGAAGCCTTAGCCTGAGACATCACATCTCTCTTTTTTCCACATAGGCTTTATCATGATGCCAATGCTAGGCTCGCAACCAATTTTGTTCATTTAGTAATGCAATCTATGCTTTTAACATCAGATTTTTACACCAATTCATATCTGCATTGTATGGTATCTAAATACTGGCTATAATGAGGAAATTGCTCTTTAAATCTGTTGGGTCACAATCATGGCAGCCTATGGTGTCTTCTCTCTCATCTTCTCGATCCTTCTTTTCTCTATTTGCTAATGGATTTTCTCCAACTTTTTAGTTGGTTTCATTTGGCCAGAATGAGCTCTTTCAAAATTTATGCTAATTAATATGCACATATAATTTTTTTTTAAAAAAAATTGTACCATGTAAGCTTAAATTCTGCTTGTTATGTGAAAACTAAACATGTAAAAGTGGGAAGATTGTAGACCTATTTATTGTTTGAAATTAAAAGGTTCATCTAGAGCATAGGTTTACTTTTTCCATCAGGGTGCTTGTATGAGTACAATAGTTTATGCCCATCTACCATATGCTAGAGATGGTTCCTCATAAAACATGTTAGTTTAAGGTTATGTCTTATAAATGATCACAAATTCATTTGGCGACACCAAGTAGTTGGGATAAGTTGTTCTTTGTTTGTTAAAGCACTAATTTCTTTCTTTAGTGCAAAGAGGTGTCCATTTATTTGCTCATTTTACAATTTGGAATATAACTAAGATGTCATGTCATTTGCACACAAATAGCCATAAAAGAAAGATTATGCGGAAAATTGGTATAGGCTTGTTAGTAACAGTATCATTAGGGGAAAATAGAAATTAATTTTGTTTGACCAGCAGGAACTAAAACTCTGGTAATACTGTCTTGGTGTACAATTGATATGTAATCCTTTTTTTCCCATTTATTTGGTCAACATCCCACTGCTTCGGTTTCTTTTGATTTTTGATGGATCTTTTTTTTTTTGTTCATTGTATAAATTTTAGTGGCAACAGAAGAAACTGTATTAGAAATTTAATGTAGAAAAGAGGATTACTGAGGAGAATGAATAACTTACAGTAAGAGGCTCTTCACCTTAACTGTGGACTTGCTTGTTCATTCATGACTCATAGAACTTCCCAAGTGTTTCCCCTTAAAATTTCTTATATTCTAAGAGCTTATATTGTTTCTTTTGTTCTTATATAGGGAAGCCGACTCTGCCAACAAATTTTGAAGAAGATACATGGGCAACATTGAAGTCTGCTATTATAGCTATATTTTTGAAGCAGCCTGATCCTTGCGACTCTGAAAAGCTTTATCAGGTGAATTTCCAATATTGGCTTGTTTATAAGCCATGATGCCTCTACTTGTTATTTCTTTCATTATTTATGACAAATAACCATCTCTGTTTTTTTTCTTCCAAAACAGGCTGTCAGTGATCTTGTTACACAAGATGGGAGGAAATCTTTATCAACGTATAGAGAAGGAATGTGAAGTACATATTTCAACAACACTATCCGCATTGGTTGGTCAGAGCCCTGACTTGGTTGTATTTTATCATTAGTTGAAAAATGCTGGCAGGATTTTTGTGACCAAATGTTGATGATACGTGGTATAGCCTTATATCTTGATAGAACTTATGTCAAGCAAACCCCAAATGTTCGGTCATTGTGGGACATGGGGTTGCAGTTGTTTCGGAAGCACCTCTCCTTATGTCCAGAAGTTGAACACAAGATTGTCACTGGTCTTTTGAGGTTAATTGAGCAGGAGAGGTATGTTTGAATTTTTGAATCTTCAAATTTGTATGCTTATTGCGTACTATGGAAATACTCATGCATTTTCTTATGCAAGGTGGAAACTTACTAGGCTTTTTAATTGTATATAATTTCTTTAGCATCTTATTTGTTATTTGTGAGCTCTGAGTTAAACTATTAGTTTTTAGCATATTTAGCTCCTAGTAATGACATATTAAGGTTACTAGGTAGGTCCGTTTCTTAAAGGGTCCATTCTTTAGGGCCCGTTCTTTTGAGGATAAAAAAACTTACCTAGGAATTTGTATTTTCTGGATAAGTATTTTCAGACAACATTTAGATAGAAAATAATTATTCGTATTTTTTTATATATTGAAAATGGCTTGAAATTTTTATCTATTTATAAAAAGATTATTTTTCGGTTGATGGAAAATAACTTACCCACCTTCTAGGTGGGTAAGACTTCCTCCCATTTTATGGATAAATGCTGTCCATGGGAATTATTTATCCATCTAAAGAAATGTGAGAACATGGATAAGTTGGTCAATGAAAAGTTGATCAACTTGCTCATGATATTTATATGCAAAAGAATCGGACCTTAGTGGGTAAATATTATGGAAAAGTTGGTTAACTTTTTCATCGACCAACTTACCTATATTCTATGCTTCTCTAGATGGGTAAGTTATGTTCCTATGAGGAGCATTTACCTATGAAATGGGAAGAAAGTCTTACCCACTAGGAGGTGGGTAGGTCATTTTCCCATCAGCCGAAAAATATGCTTTTATTTGTTCCTAAAATACCCCTAACTGTATAATAATTATAATATATTGTATTATCTATATTATATATTATTATATATAATATAATCTAATAAATTAATATATACTATAATAAATAAAATATAATATTGATTGCCATATACTAATATAATATATTTTAAAATAATATATTATGTTATTGTAATATTATATTATTATGATAATATAATATAATAATAAGTTTATTATAATATAATCTATTATTATAAGATAATTTATCATTACAATATAGTATACAATAATATTCTATAATATGTATTATATGATATATAATATAATATAGTATATTAAGTAATATAAATATATTATTTATATTATATTATATATTATAATATTATATTCAATTAGATATAATATAATATAAATTATAATATAAAATAGATATATTTATATAATAAAAGGTATTATGGAAAATATAGATAGATCTTAGTAACTTACCTGAGAAAGTAGTAATGCAAAAGAACATGATGATAGATTTCGAAATCATTTTCGAATATATGAAAGAACATGGGTAAATTATTATTCAGCCTAAATGTTGCTTGGGAAATACTTACCCAAGAAATAAAGATTTCCAGATAAATTATTTACCCTCCAAAGAATGAGCCCAAAATTCATTTTTTATAGCTAGGATTGGCTGGTAGCAGAATGGGCTTGCCAGACCAACTTTTAGGCCTAACAAAGATAGTGTTCAGGGTCCGCCTTAGGTTTCTCTGTACCCTAGTGCTCTACTCCCCTTCCCTCCCTCCTTTTTCTCCTCAACCATCTCATTACTTGCGCAGGGTCTAAAACTCCTATGGAGGACCACTCTTCCCTCCTTTTCCTAGAAGAGGCTGGGACATCCGATTAGGGCTGCAACTTGGGTGGAGTAGGTTGGGTTGGGTTGAGGGCAAATCCTAACCCAACCCTACCCTTAACCATTCATCAATATACTTATACATAAATCTAACAAGACTAAAGATATATCTGTATAGATATATAAAATTATGCATCCTATATATAAACATAAATATGAATTGGAAACATAAATATAAGTTGTCTTTTATCTGTATATTAGGTTGGCTTGGGTTATTGGGTGGGATCAGGTTGGGTTGTGTCCAGGTTGTGTTAGGATTGGTTTTGAGATGTGGGGGTTGAAGGTCAATCATTATCGGACACTACTTTAGGTCAGGTTGAGATTTTTATGCCCCAGCCCAACCCAAAGTTATAAAACCTCAGCCTAATGCTTCTCGATGAGTGGGTTGGGCAGGTGAGTTTTGGTTGAGCCTAATCCAAGTTGCATGCTACCCTTGTGCAACCTCATTATTAGTATTATTATTATTGTTATTATTATTATTATTAATGGCTTAATAGTTTTAGCAAGACTGTTAGGTTGATCCACTAGTTGTTCACGTTAGATAGATTGAAGAGAGGAGATTGAGCATTATCTTTACAGTTATGATTGCTTGCATAGGTGGAGAATGATATTCCATTTTAAGGCTGCGAGTTGCAATTGATTAGTTTTCATTTAGTGACTCTACATATCTGATTTAATTTAGGAATATGGTACAATTTCATCATACATTAGAAGAACATGTTAAAATCCTCTTTGTTTGATATTCTTCCTCTATATAAATATATGACATCACTTAAGACTGTTGATAATCAGAATTGCTTAAGGAGGTCTCCTAAGCACCTTGTATCTATACATGAGGTTACATGGTTACAATAGGAAACGAATCAATTACAATAGGAAATAAATCAATGACAAATATCTCCTATTCTAGATATGGAATAAATTACAATCCCTGATTTGCAGACACAAGTCAAGGGATATAGGGATATCAATCAACATCCTTGATTTACAAACACAAATTAAGGGATATAGGGATATCAATCAACACTCCTCGTCAAGCTGGTGTGTATATGTCATATGCATCAAGCTTGTTACATATGTATGTTACCCTTGGACCTCGAAGTAATTGGTGAAGATATCTGCTAGTTGATCGTTAGAATTCACAAATGAGGTAGTGATTTCTCTAGAGATGATTTTTTCTCGGATGAAATGGCAGTCAATCTCTATATGTTTAGTCCGCTCATGGAAGATTGGATTGGAAGCAATGTGCAAGACTGCTTGATTATCACAAATGAGTTTTATAGAGCCTACCTTGCAAAATTTCAAATCTTGAAATAGTTGTCTCAACCATATAAGTTCACACATGGTAAGGGCCATAGCTCAATATTTTGCTTCTGCACTTGATCTGACAACCACATTCTGTTTTTTGCTTTTCCATGAGATGAGATTGCCTCTAACAAGAACATAGTACCCAGAAGTCGATCTTCTATCACTAGGGGATCTTGCCCAATCGGCATCTGTATATGTAATAATATTTGTGTGGCCTCTATTTTCATAAATCAATCTTTTTTTGAGAGAACCCTTAATATATCTTAAGATCTGAACTACTGCATCCCAATGACTGTCACAAGGAGAGTTAAGAAACTGACTTACAACACTAACAGTGAAGGATATGTCTGATCTGGCCATAGTGAGATAATTTAATTTTTGCACCGGTCTTCGATACCTGCTTGGGTCCGAATAGGGCTCCTTTTGATCTGATAGAAGTTTCACGTTTGGATCCATAGGAGTATCGATTGGTTTACAATCTAGCATCTCAGTCTCTTTCAGAATGTCAAGGGCATATTCCTTTGAGAGATGGCAATGCCTATTTTTGATTGGGCTACTTCAATCCCAAAGAAGTATCGCAACCGACTCAAATTCTTAGTTTGGAAGTGTTGAAACAAGTACTGCTTTAGGCCTTTGATATCGTCATGATCATCACCTGTAATGACAATATCATCCACGTAGACCACAAGGTAGATGCATAGATTAGAGGATGAATGTTTATAAAACACAGAGTGATCTGCCTCATTACGAACCATGCTAAATTGCTGTATGATTTTACTAAATCTTTCAAACCATGCCCAGGGAGACTGCTTAAGGCCATATAGCGATTTGTGTAACCTGCAAATAAGACTCGTCTCCCCCTGAGCAACAAATCCAGATGGTTGCTCCATATAAACTTTCTCCTCTAAGTCACCATATAGAAAGACATTTTTGATGTTCAGCTGATATAGAGGTCAATGGTTCATGGCAGCCATTGATAACAAGAGCCGAACGGACACCATCTTAACAATAGGGGAGAATGTGTCTTCATAATTAAGATCAAAGATATGATTATAGCCCTTAGCCACAAGACGTGCTTTCAAATGATCCACTTATCCATCAGGGCCCACTTTAATAGTAAAATCCCATCGACAACCAACTGTAGATTTTTCAGGAGGGAAGGAACAAGAGTCCATGTGTTATTGGATTTCAAGACTGCCATCTCATCAATCATCGCCCGACGTCATTCTAGATGGGAAAGTGCTTCTTAGACAGTTTTAGGAATAAAACGAAGATAAGGCAGAAACAAAGGCATAATGGGAAGAAGATAAATGATGATAGCTCAAGAAATTATAAATAGGATGAGGATTACGGATAGAGCGTATACCTTTACGGAGAGCTACAGGCCAGTCAGTGGAATACTCAGGTAGGCCTGGTGCAGGTGGAGACATTGGAGCAGAAAATGAATCACCTGAATCTTTAGTGGGAACAGTCTTCAAAATCTCAAATTGTGGTTGATGCTGATAAGTGATAAGTAGACACGGTGAGGAATGTATCGGCTGAACAGGCGGAGCAGGAGGTTCGGACACATGAAGTTGGAGAAACAAAGACTGGCAGACCAAGGTAGGGAATTGGTAAGAGTTGGGAGATGGATTCAGGTTCCACCAGTGAGCTGAAATAAGGTGTGTCCGCAAAGAAGGTAACATCTGCAGACATGTAAAATCGATGTGTGGAAGGAGAATAACACCGATATCCCTTTGAACCCAAAAGTAATCAAGAAAATACATTTAATAGCACGGACAGACAGTTTATCAAGATCTCGAGAAAGATCATGCACAAAACATGTAGAACCAAAAACACGAGGGGAACAATGTAAAGAGGATCCTTAGGAAACAAAGAGAATGAGGTACTTGGTTATTTAAAATAGATGATGGCATTCGATTTATCAAGTAACCAGCGGTGAGGACAGCATCACCCCAAAACTTTAAGGGTGCATTAGTTTGTAACAAAAGAGTACGAGCTGTCTTAATAATATGACGATGTTTCTTCTGCTATGTCATTTTATTGTGGAGTATGTGGATAGGTGGACTGATGAATCATGCCATGAAAAAATTGAAGAGAGCAGAAAAATATTCTTTTGCATTATTACTATGCAAAATGCAAATAGGGTGTCCAAACTGAGTTTGAATTTCATTGTAAAAGTTTTGAAAAATAGTAAACAACTTCGAACGATTTTTCATTAAGAATATCCAAGTACATCTTGAAAAATCATCAATAAAAGTAACAAAGTACCTATATCCGAAGATAGAACCGACACGATTAGGATCCCAAATATCAGAATGAACAATGTTAAAAGGAGACTCTGCTCGATTATTTATCTTGCTTACAAAGAACATCCGAACATGTTTTCAAGCCGACACGACTCACACTCTAAAGACTACAAATGAGAGAGATGAGGGATCATCTTTCTCATTTTATTTAGATTCGAATGACCCAGACGACAATGAAGGAGATTAGGAGACTCTGTGACAGCACATATGGTAGAGGATGGAGGCTGGAGATAATAGAGTCCTTGTGATTCAGATCCTACACCAATCGTTTGTCCCATACTCCGATCTTGTATAAGAAGGAATCAGCA
>KE505731.1:208964-220958 GCA_000441515.1 Elaeis oleifera
AGCACATATGGTAGAGGATGGAGGCTGGAGATAATAGAGTCCTTGTGATTCAGATCCTACACCAATCGTTTGTCCCATACTCCGATCTTGTATAAGAAAGGAATCAGCAGTAAAGGTTATAGAGTAGTCAAGAGTGCGAGTAAGTTGACTAATAGAAATTAAATTAAAGGGGCAACTTGGTATAAAAAGAACAGAATTTAAGGATAAAGGGAGAGGTGTAGCTTGACCAATGCTAGTAACTTTAGCTTTAGAGCCATCGGCGAGGGTGATGTAATGTGGTGTCTTGAGAGATGATAATTTTAAGAAAAGAGAGATTATTAGCTATGTGATCAGAAGCACGAGAATCCAAAATTCAAGATCCATCAGATGAAGAATGAGGGAGGCAAACCGTAGAATTACCAGTATGGGCACAATAGTTGAAGATGAAGCTTGTTAGGTTGCTTTAAATTGAAGATACTCCTTGTATTCACTGTCTGATAAAACATTCTGGTTGTCACTCTCAATACTCGGTGCCTGAGATTGTATCACATTAGCTGATTTTTTTGGGAACCATGCAAAGAATAGCATTGGTCTCGAGTATGGCCCAAGCGATTACAAAAAGAACATTGAGGATGATTATCAGATCCACGGCCACCTTACCACCACCACGACCACGGCCTCGGCCTCCACGGTTAGTTGTATTAGAGACAAAGGCTGAAGATTCTGAGACTGTTTGGAAGCTAACTCCAAATGCTACTTCTGGAGGAGGAACTTGTAGCAAACGATCAATGAGATCCTCCACCATAGCAATATTAGGATTTGTCAGAACTTGATTCCGAACAGAGTCAAAATCTTTATGAAGATCGTGGAGAACGAACACCATATACATGTTGTCAAGTTTGTCTAGCATCTTTTGAGGGTTATCACTGGTCAGTATCAACTTGATTTCTTCAATGGTGGATTGAGCTTTGTTTAGATATGAGGGTAGGTCATGATCCGTCATTTTGAGTGTTGTTAGGTTACAGACAGAATCATACAAATGTTGTATATCATTGGAATAGTTGCTTTGAGCTTTCTTCCATATGTCATAGCATGTTTATATGAGCGAAAGCGCACTAAGATCGTTGGATCAATGGACTGCCATAACAAGGACACCAACTGATAATCAGTCTTCTTCCATTGGTCCCTCTCATCAGCATCAATATTTTATGCCCTCTTGGTTAGATGCTCGGAGAGTCCTTGACCTAAAAATCATACATCAACAGCAGCATATCAATCCAAAAAATTTTACCATTGAGTCTCTCTGACGTTATAGTAGGAGTGCCAGAGAAAGTGAAGGAACAAGGCCCTTCTTCAAGTCTGATGTGGAAGCCACGAGAGAATAATTTTACTAAACCGATCTAACGATGAGATGATGACCAAAAACAGAGGCAGAATGGCGAAAACTAAAATAGGGGCAAAAACGTAAGGAGGGCACGAGACAGTGTTGTCGGGGCTTGTCGGAAAGATACACGGGAAGAAGATCCGGCTGACTAGAAGCTTTTCTATGGAGGATAGTGGGTCCATCGGATTTTGACAAAGGCTCTGATACCAACTTAAGACTGTTGATAATCAAAATTGCTTAAGGAGAAGTCTCATAAGCACCTTGTATTTATACATGAGGTTACATGGTTACAATAGGAAATGAATCAATTATAATAGGAAACAAATCAATGACAAATATCTCCTACTCTAGATATGAAAATAAATTACAATCCCTGATTTGCAGACACAAATCAAGGGATATAGGGACATCAATCAACATCTTTGATTTGCAGACACAAATCCAGGGATATAGGGATATCAATCAACAACATCATCGGTCCTTCAATTTATATATTCATAACCAGTATTATTCATATAGATCTAGTCTTTGTGCTCAATTACATTCAGAAGAAAAAATTCTTCACGTGAACATTTTTAACAAATGATCAATGTACTAATTGCTAGCAAAATTTTTGTGTCATGTGTCATTTGACATTTTTGTTCCTAAATTTAATGCTCTGATCTAACCTTTGATTCAGAATCTTTATAAGGCTTGTTTTGCACATCTTGCTGTGCATCCTTAATTCTTGTGGTCTTGTTTTGACTTGATATTTACTCTCAAGTCTCAAGTCAATTCATCATCCTTATATCTTGATGACCAAGAAATGCTGTTACCATCTTATGGTCACCATAAAGAAATAGGAACTTCATAAGTAACCAGGGCAACCAAACCTAATCTACAGCATATGAGAATTTCAGGTGCCAGGAATCGAACGTCAGTTCTTCAGTGCTCAAGATTTATAATCTGAGCATTCTGCAATGCAATCTATGCAACTTCTGTAATGCATACTATGATAGATATCTCATGTCAAAAGTAATTTACGAACCAGTGAAGGGAAGATCATCTTGTCATTGCCTTTTGGTTTATCAAGTTTCAGGAAACCCTGCTATTTAAAGGCACCTACCTGGCTAACTTAGAATAAAGTATGTGTTTTCAACTGTTTCATATGTGGTTTGCTTTCATTATTTTAATTTGTTTTAAACTGTTTCATATGTGGTTTGCTTTCATTATTTTTAATTTGTTTCCATTTTTATTATTTTAAGTAAATTTGATATTTTATTACATTACATTATACTTTTGGAAAGCTCTATATAACACACGAACTGGAATAGCCCCAAATATTGCTACAATACATGCAAGGGTTTGACTCATTCTCATCTTGGAAACAGCTTGGCATGAAACTTCTGTCTAGTTTTCCTGTAACTTCCTTCAGATCATGATTTGTAATGCACACCACCTAGGAAAGATGAAGCTTATTATCTTGTTTCTGTATCTTTCTGGCTTTACTTCCTATGATGATTTCTAGTTTGTGACTACTTTTTGAGGATGAGGACTGATCTTCTTTAAACCCGCTGAAATTTCATTGTGAAATACATGGGAATGTTTAACTGATCTATATCGGTGGTGTCTAAAAATGGAAAGTCTCCCATGTAAGTCTTGCTGAATAAAGTTCTGTTTTTTAAACTGGATATGCAACCTTGCACTAACGTGCGCCAATTCTTACTATAATTCCTTGTTACTATCTAATGCTGTTTTGTTTTTGACCAGACTAGGTGAAGCTATTGATAGGACAGTACTTAGTCATCTTTTAAAGATGTTCACGGCTCTTGGAATTTACACAGAAAGCTTTGAGAAGCCCTTTCTCGAATGCACCTCTGAGTTTTATGCTGCTGAAGGTGTGAAATATATGCAACAGTCAGATGTTCCAGACTATTTGAAACATGTGGAGGTGATTAGCTCTTTCTCTGGTTTATTTCTTATTTTATCATTTATATATTTATTTGACTTTGAGGCACCATCATTTATGATATCATACCTTACATTGAAAAAAAAAATCTCGGCGCAAACCTGCAGTCAAGGCTACATGAGGAACATGAAAGATGCTTGCTCTACCTAGATGCGAATACAAGGAAGCCCCTTGTAGCAACCACTGAAAAACAACTCCTTGAACGCCACACATCTGCAATTCTTGACAAGGTGATGTTTATACCTTCTGTTGCTTTAATTCTTCTACAAAATTTGAAAATTCCTTTCCATTGTTTTCAGACTTTTCACAGTCAGCTTTGTTGATAGTGCTGTCCTTTTAATGTTATAGGGATTTACAATGCTAATGGAAGCAAATCGTGTTGAGGACCTTCAGAGAATGTACACACTCTTTCAGAGGGTTAATGCTCTGGAGTTGTTAAGACAAGCTGTTAGCTCATTTATTCGGGGTACTGGGCAAGGCATTGTTATGGATGAAGAGAAAGACAAAGATTTGGTTTCCTATCTCTTGGAGTTTAAAGCATCTCTGGATACAATCTTAGAAGAAAGTTTCTTCAGAAACGAAGCTTTTTCGAATACCATAAAGGATTCTTTGAGCATCTCATTAATCTTCGTCAGGTCGGTGCATGCTTGCCACTTTGGTTGCTTAGTCACAGCTGCTTTATCTGCTTTCTAGTTTTTTTTTTTTTTTAATGTTTCCTGTTAGTTACTTCATATTGTGTACTATGGAAGCGTAGTAGGAGTATGTTAAGAATATTTTGAACAGTCTGAAGGAATTTGCTGATTAGTTATTTGATGGTGTTAGAAAAATACAGATATCTTGCAGTATTAGTTTTCTGGAATGTATATTTTGGTTTGGTGGAATATGTGGTTTCTCCTGAATATTCTCTTCTTTTGGATGTCCCAGGAAACTGGCCAGGTGGCAACTTTCTGTATTTGTACTTTCATCTCTTATCATGTGTATTCAGACCAACAGCTTTTAGCTCAGCTGGTTGGCACCCATCTCTCCATCGGAGAGGTCCTGGGTTCTATCCCAGGTGGCGGCAAATAACCAGCATACTGCTCAAAAAATGTGATAAAACCAATCTGTGTTGTTGGTTGGATTTCAGCTATTCTTATTATAATCTCCTGTTCCGACAGCTACCTGATGCTTAATTTCTTGTGCTATAGATTGTGTTCTATGTTGGTTAACAAAATTCTCATACTCAGTGACTTAGTGAACTATGCATTTATTCTTTCAGCATAAACTAGAACAGATTTTTATGGACAGCTCAATTCCCATAACACTCTTGCCAGTTTTTTTTCTTTTTGTTGCTTGTGTATCAATTGGGTGGTTAATGTCTTATTGAACAGCATCGGGCGGTTAATGTCTCACCGAACAGCCTTGACAACTAACAATTGCCCATGAGAAAAATACAACATTTTTAATATCAGCTTATCTTTGCTCCATTTGCACCTGTATTTCATGTTAATAATCTTCAGAATCACTGAAAGTAACTGATACTGATTTGTCATAAACTTGTGTTGTTAATGAAACATAATTTGAGATACAAATATATGAACCATTCACTAACTCAGGTAATTTGCCCCCAGTCTGTTTACTGTTTTGTTGATATTGCTCAGTCCAAATTATTTCAAATTATTAATTAATAAATACTTTTTGTTATTTATATAACAGAATAGACCAGCTGAACTGATTGCGAAATTTCTGGATGAGAAGCTTCGTGCTGGCAACAAGGGTACGTCTGAAGAAGAGTTGGAGGGTACACTTGATAGAGTGTTGGTCTTATTTAGATTTATTCAAGTAAGCTAATTAGTTATTTTCCCTCTGTTTCTGTGATACACTATTTCTACTTAGTGGTTCGCATATATGCTGCAAGAATGTATTAATACAGAAAGAACCTATTTTATTCCATGAATGCTGCAGGGAAAAGATGTCTTTGAGGCATTCTACAAAAAGGATCTAGCGAAAAGATTATTGTTGGGAAAGAGTGCATCAATTGATGCCGAAAAGTCAATGATTTCAAAGTAATTAATATGCACTTGAAAATATTACTGAAAGATTGCTGAAAGGTTACTCTTAAGTTTTTGACATTGTATCAGTATTTCTAATGCCCATATTAATATCTCCTTTTCAGCTGAAAACTGAGTGTGGAAGTCAATTCACAAATAAACTTGAAGGGATGTTCAAGGTATGCAATCTCAATCTGTCTTCATAGGGAGCTTAATCACATCTGAAGCTATGATTACGTTTATTGATTGGTGCAAACCATGATTCTGTTTCTTAGTTAAAGTTCAAAAAGAAACTAATACATTTTTGAACTTCTAAAGGCATATGAATATGAGTCTTTTACATACATATTCATGGTATCAAAAGTAGGATGTCTTTGTTGTTGCAATCATGTGAGTATTTTCTTGATTGGACCATAAATCTTTATTCAGGAGCTATACCATTGTTTAGATACCTGGGCAAGTCGAGCTGTCCGACCCAACACCCATAGCCTTTGCCGGGTTGTGTTACCCAGAAGATCATAATTTAAAATCCCATCTGACTTGCCAAGTCAAATGGTTGGAGCATTCACCTGCCGAGGCTGTCTCATGTAGAAAAATAAGAAATTGTGGTGAGATGGAGCTCCAATCCTTTGACTCTTTTTTTTTTGTCTTAAAAAATAAAAACATAAGCTCTAATCTATTTATACTTTCTAGTTCTTGACTGAGATTCGAGACCAGTGAGGTCCATCAGCAGGGTCCTCCTTGCTGTCCTCCTCTTCTTGGACTAAGATGGCAAAGCCCTAGCATGGCAGAGCTGCTGCTGCTGCCTTGTTTAGGGCTGAGCTGGTGCTGCTAGAACAAGATTGAGAAGGCAAGGATGGACATAGGCCAAAGGGGCAGGTTGGAGGGGAGACCCTAGTAAGCAGGATTGAATGGAGGTCAGTCAGGCATGCTGGACAGAGGTCCAGGTGGACTTGGAAGATGGTTGAGGCAGCACATTGAGGTGAAGTAGAGGTCAACATGGAGGTTGAGGTTAGTGGATGGAACTGTGGAAGGATGTGGGTAATTAGAAATGAGAAGGGAAGGGATGATCATATTTTGGGAATCGAGTAGTGAGTAGGGCTGAAGGTATTTTAACAATAGGGGACTTTGGTTCTGGTGGAACCGTGGTTGGACTGCATTTGAACTAGTGACCTGGGATCTGCATCTAAAAATGGTTCAATCCAGGTCACTGGGTTCCGAACACTATTATGATGGTTTTGTTTTGCTCAACTCGAGGAGGAGACTTGTTTATAATCAGTCAACATACAAATTGAAGTTCGTTTAAATGGTTCTGCAGGCTTTTAACCTGCGAGTTATTCATAAGCAGAAGTTGGACATTGTGTCTTGTTTACCTATTCTTTTGTTTTGATTTTCAGATGGCATTAAGGTTTTGCAACTGCTTAAAATTATGTGATTTGAACTATTGACTTTATTGTATATGAGATTTGAGTCTTTTCTCTGCACCTCCACCAGTAGTAACTGATATTGGTTGATATTAATCTTTGAATGCTGTTTCAATAGCAAACTTTAGGCCACCTCTTGTGCTTTGGGGATTCAACTTCAAAGATCGATATGCTTCTTTTTGAATATGTAGTGCTGTCAAATATGTCCACCTAGGCATCTAGACCATCATCACATTTTACCCTTAATTTTTTTGGTCGCATTTTGGTCCTTTGGTTCTCTAATCTAGTTTCTTAGCTAGGCAGTGAAGGCTTCTTAGTTTCTTAGTTTCTTGTTTTCTTTCATCTTCATCTTCTTCCTTTGCATTGTTCCTTTGTAATGACTGTTATCAGAGAGTCGATTTCTTGATGGCTGTGTGAAGTGTCAAATTCTGAGTTGATGAAAATAGGGGTTTATGAAGCATGTGCTTGCTGTATATATCAAGACCTAATCTGTTAATGCTGGCATGCATGTGAGGTAATGGAATTTGAGATATATCATATCTCTTTAAAATAGTTATGCCCTGGCTATTTTCAAACATCCAATACCACTTTTCCATGCTATTGATGCATGAAGACAGAAATGCCAAGTTCTCCAAAATCTCATGTGTTTAATGTAAAGTTTCAAGTGCTGTCTTGTTTCATTATGTGCCAGGCCACAATCGGAGCTTAGCAGGGATGGGCAAGAAGCCAATTGATGTATTCTTTAAAATATTTTGGTTAAATAAGGCTTACTATAATCATTTTAATTTGTCATTCTGCAGCATGGGAGCAGGCATGCGCAATGTGCCCACTGGTACTGTCACTTAAAACATTGGTTTATGTTGTAATTCAGGTCATATTGCTAGTATCTCTCGCAATATGATGAATGACTTACCTTATCGTGGGACTGGTAGTGGCAACAAATGATCCCAAAAAGATTAGGTGACTAAACGGTGGTGATACCTTACAAAATCGAATTGATCACATCTACATCATAAATGTAAGAAATAAATACTTCTTCAACTGTAAGGTCAATGGTGCAAAATTGTGCAGTATCAGTTATGGTGGTCAACTATGTATGAAACCTGTAAAAAGTAGGCAGCACAAACAACTTACCTGTCAAACCTTTCGACTTGCATGGACAAAGGGAAAAAATAAAGAAACAGAGAGAAGTCATAAGGAAGATATGCCAATTTCTAGGGTTTAGCTGTCAGTTTAGATGCACTTTATGGACAATTGGATCCAGTCTACATGTATTGTGACATGATATTAACTAATATTTGTGGTCAAAGTTAAAGAAAGTCTTTTAGATGTCTTTAGATATTTGTTTCTTCTGATTAGTTAGATAATAAAATATTTAACATTTATGATTTCAATAAATGCTTCAAATTCTAAATTTCTAAATATAAATGTTTTGTGAATTTTGAATCTCTTTACAACAAAATGGATTTAGGATGCCTTTTTTCATTCACCTTGATTTTAAATGAACGAGCTTACATCATTCTAAGGAAAAATTCCAGTTTAAGCTTTAATTTAGTTAATGAGGGAACTTTTTGTGTTAAAAGATGTCCAACAAGAGACTTTTTAAAGATCCTTTAAGCGTGAAACAAGTTCTAGCTTCAGTCTAGCAAACAGACATGTTTTGTTACTAGTGTTTTGACTTTGATAATAATTCTGGCCACATAAGCAAGCCTCATTTTGCTTTATTTGTGGTCATCTTAGACAGTTGAATGGTGTGTAAATGAGTTTGAGACTTAAATATCTACCGTCAACATGTGAAATTGTGCTAATTGGTTGAGTGGGTAAAGTCTGTTGGTGTTCACATGTGAGACTTGGGTTCATTCCTGCTCTCACCATGACTTTCACACAGGCGTCCACCGAAACAGATGTCTGCCAGAATGAGGGGGGCTTTGGTTGATGCCAAAGCAACCAGGAAGAGGATGTGAGGATTTCACTTTCATGGAAGTGGTGAAAAGGAGTCGGAGGAGTTCACATTAATTATTAAATGTGTATATACCCTTCGACAGGTTTGATTGCTGAAGGACTGTTACTGATGTTTCCAATCCAAATAACTGGTATAAAATATGATTATTGTTATATGAATCATGGAAGCATTTATGGAAAAGTAATGGTGAAAGAGATGTAAAAGTTTGCATACTTATCATGAAAATTATGGAGCAACAACTGGAAAGCATATAGTAATTGCAAAGTGTTGCAAGTGAGTCTTCTAAATTCTAATCACCCAATCTATGACATGATTCCTGAACATTTACCTTTCATGAAAACAAAGTTAGTTTTCTTCAAAAAATTGAAATGGTTTTCCTTTGGTTCTTACTAAATGTTCATCTAAGGTGATAACAAGGTTTTTGGTCATTATAATTTTAGCCTTTTTCTAGAATTTAAACTTTCAAGTTATACTGCTTCGATCGTTCTGCTTGGCTAAGTGATGAATATTGAACACCTACTGGTGCATGAACCAGTCAATATTTATTGATAAATTTCATGATCTGTATAAATCAATCTTGGATGGTCTGACAGTTTTTTAATAAATTTGTTTCCTATCTCTAATTCACTACTGACTAAAGCATTCAGTGTATGTGTCTAAATCTTAAGTGGTCTGCTACATTTTGCTTTTGTTTCCAATCTCTGCTCCACTAATACTAAAGCTTTTGACATATTTGAATGATGCTTCGAACAAAATTCAGGCATCGGCAGCCTCCACTAGGAACAGTATGAATTCAAAATGTTGATGCACTTTTTATGTTTATCAATGTGTATATATTGTGATACCTGTGCCATGTTTCATGTTCTGGCTTCATGCATGTTGAATGATAGGATGTGATCATTTATTCCTTGATCTTACTATATTGTTGTAGGAAACAAATTAATGCCAGTCTCAGTAGTCTGTCTTTGCATTCTAATATGAACTAAATAAAATGCATGTAAATATCTATGTAGAGATTAAATAGCATATATTTATGTAAGAATCTTGATGCATTGTTGCTGTGAGATGCCAACACCAATAATGGTCTCCAAGAAACATGGCTTATAGGTTCTAGGTGCAGTTTCATTTGCAAAGGAGTCTGTATGTGTGAGCTAGATTAATATCTGAAGTTGCCAGACCAGTTAGTCCTCAAATGTCAAAGATGGCAGCCTCCAAAAATCTAGGCATTGGGACATAGCTGGATACGATAATGTAATCAAAGAGGGAAAGGGAGTCATATATTGCTGTCTAACAAATGATTGGTGGAATAATCGTGTTGTTTAAGTTATTTGTTAGGTTTATTTGAGGTTACTTAAGTTGTATGGAGATACTTAAATTGATATTAAACTGTGATAATTTTATTAAAACATAACAACACATTATTTGAAGTGTCTATGTAATTTGTGATAACTTTATGTGAAAAACTCCCTTCAAAAATCTTTGTATTAAAACATAATGGCACTTCTTTTGAAGTGTCCACATAACTTTGATAATTTGATATTAAAACATAAGGAAACTTCACTTGAAGTGCCCATATAATCAGTCGGAAGCGAAGGTGGCAGCAATTGGAGGGGAGTGTCAAAAATCTAACCTTAGCTGAATGTGAGTGGGAGGGAGAGAGTGACTGGAAGTCAAGGTGACTCAAGGTTGGGTCTCGAGGGGTTATGAAGGTAGGGAACTGCCCGAACCATGTTGTACCAAGGAGAACTGGATGATTCTGCTCGGTAAAGGTCAATTCAGGCCGGTTCGAGGCCTATTCTGAGCCGAACCTGCATCTTGACCTGGTTTTTGCCCGGAATGGGTCGGTACATCCCAAACTGGGTGGCTCGGGTTAAGACAGCCAACCTTAATGTAGATATGTGAGGGTAAAGTCAGAATTATATGCCACTCTGGTTATGAAACATAACTAGACTGCTAAGGCCACTGAATCCATGATTCAGGGCAAACCTCAACCTCAAGTATAAGAGAGAAGAATAGTGACAGAATGATAGACACTATTTTCCAATTCAAATTTCATCTCTTCTACTGCTCAATGACTATCATACCTAGACTTAACTAACTAAACCAATTGTGACTCTTAAACTAAATTCGATAGAAGAAAAAAAAGGAGAAAATGGTCTTTTGCATTCCTAATTCCAATTAACACTTTATCCACCACATTGTTCAAGTCAAAAGGAAATATTCTTGGTTCTGTTACATGCCTAAAGGATACATTTTATTGAGGCATCCTGAAAGTATATGCAAAATATAATGGATGCGGTACTGCATTCCCTGTAAATGTGTATCCTAGTGCACTCAGTCTAAATCCACTGCCTATACAGTATTGAAGTCTTCAATTAATCAGGATCGACATATTTTCACATGTTGAAGTAGAAGTCTTTATATGAGGCTTCTCTCAAAGGATCGTGTGTCTTTCATACTGATTTGATCAGAAGAGAGAGTGAGAAAAAGAATGAAAACAGTAGAAACCGAGGTTGCAAATGAATCCTCAGGCATGAGTAACCCAAACTGGAAAAGATGTCCATCAAACCCAAAAAAAAAAGAGAAGTAACTCAATATCTTCTACAAAATATTTCATTTTTTCTTTTAACGATGGCAACAAGCCTTTGACTAAAGTGTTCAATTAGGCTTACCAAATGTTATTTGTTTTTAATTAGGATAGGGGGCTTATTTGTGCAGTGCCCATATAAATCATCATTACATTAATTAAATAATGGTGATGTCCATCACTAATTGAAGATACGTATGTATTTTACACTCTAATGCGTCCAATTACTGAAGCCAATCAGAGAGGAACTCTCATAGATTTATTTGTTGTTGAGATATTTTTTGGCTGAATCCCCTTTCTTACATTGACAAAATGCCACAAACATTCTCGAATGTTTCTTGGTGTGGTCTGTATTAAAATATTGTTTTGTCTTTTCATGTCTTTTATTGAATTGGACCTCCTATAGCCCAATCAAATCCCCATTATGCTGGATTTATAGCAGTTTCCATCATCTAGATTTGCATCATACCCAGAAATAACACTAGGGCATAACGTAGGGCACTTTCTTGGAAGCCCTTGAGTGCTTCATCGATACATATACATACATGTATATATACATATACATACATGTATATATACATATACATACATGTATATATACATATACATACATGTATATATACATATACATACATGTATATAAAGGAGCATGTATATACATATACATGTATGTATATGT